>NW_006500031.1:2043783-2093553 GCF_000471905.2 Amborella trichopoda
CCTACCCTACCTACCTACCTCCTCCTCCTCCTCCTCTCTCTCTCTCTCTACTACCTACCTACCTACCTACCCTCCCTCCCTCCCTCCCTCCTCCTCCTCTCTCTCTCTCTCTCTCTCTCTCTCTCTCTCTCTCTCTCTCTCTCTCTCTCTATATATATATATATATATATATATATATATATATATACATGCGCATACACACACAAGTGCCTCTCTGGTCATTTTCTTTAGGTAGGAGACAAAATAACTACAATGTTAAAATGTTAACCACTAAACTCAAGATTAAGAAATTCACAATTGCATGCTTTTCAAAAATTGCCAGTCCAATCAAATCTTTGACGATCGTCAATAATCTTGATCACTGAACAACACTTCATTGTTTGAGAGTATGGAGAGAATATGTTCATAAAAGAAGTATGAGAAATAAAGGCAACTAGAGAGAAATAAGCCAAAAAAAAAATGTTGGTATATGAGAGATTTCAATAAGTCACCACATTATTAGACCAAACATCAACAATAGCAAGCAGAAGCATATCAATCATGAAAAGGCCACTAACTGGGAACAATGAAAACAAAGCAAAATTTTCCAACTATGAGGCACCTAAACCACAACCCACTTCAATTTATACAATAAAAGAACATTAAACAGTGAACTATCTTCAAGACCATTAAACCGTAAATCATCTTCCATATTCTGCATAAAAAAGAAAGTGACAAAAAACTCAAGAAAAAAATGCATACAATAAGCCACCAAACTCAATCTCTTAATATATTCTGCAAGGTTTCCAAAACCATTTTGTGCCACATAACCAGTAGCAGTGAAAAACAAATAATCCTCCAACTTCTTCACTAAGTATCCGTTTACTGTTTTATAATATCATTGAACCCAAATATCATATTCCCATGGCCCCAACCAATCAAATTCATAACCAAATATCAAATTTACATTGCACCAAGTAATCAAATTCCAAGGTTGCAATTATGGGAAAATGAAACTCAAATGACTTCTATGACACCCAAAAACCCAAGATTCATCATCGATTGCATGAGCAAAAACTCAAAACATCAGGATATCTTTTGAATTCCACACCAAAAACTAAAGTTAACATTCTCAAAAAAAAATCTACACAAAAAACTACATTTTCTTCACCCTAGCATAAAAGACTAGAAATCCGACCCAAAAAAAAATTAGAAAGGTAATAAAAGTCAAATAAACTACAATGCCTCATATTCTACAATTAAAGGTCTACAAGTTCCCAATATTGTTAAACCCAAGAACCTCAGTGATCTTTTGAGATTCACAACAAATACCTATGCCAATCTCTCATTACCCACAACTAACCCAACCTTTTAACTGGCACATGAGATCCCAACAACCCCAGACCCACATCGGATATCATAAAGCAAAGTAGAGTACTCTCTCCCAAAATGAATAGCACAAGATGTATAATATTTAAGGTAAAGCTATACAAACTGACAAGAAGCAATCAATTTATACATTGCTATTCCACAAATAAAAACCCATCTATCGCAGAACAAAGAAGAACCAAAGGCTATCTATCTATATATATATATAAGAGAGAGAGAGAGAAACAGAGTACAAATCTTTCTCGGTTCTTCTCGTTTTAGTACGTGTTTTAGAGAGAGAGAACTTTAAGAAAACCAAATTGTAGGTGGAAAATTTTGACAAAGATTTGAGTTAGGATGATTTTTTTGACGAAAAAATTTCAGTAAAAAAAAAGAGGAAAAAGACAAAGAGATGTTCACAGCCACGGAGAGCCAAAAACCAAAAATGGTTTTCCAAAAACGGGAACATGGGGTATCAGACAGAGATAGATTCACAGTTATAGTTGAGGTTGTGATAAGGGAAAAAGAAAAAAAGAAAAACACTGAAAAATATAGAAAATGGACTGCAACTTTAGCTGCCATATGGAAGTTTTCTCAAAGAAAAAATGTCAAGATAATATTGCCGTTGATGATGGTATCTGATCGTCTTCGCATAGAGATGGCGCTTTTGTCAAGGACAGACGCTAATAAAGGGGAAAGAGAGTAAAGCATGGTTTTATAAGAGAATTGCAGATGATAGAAATTAGTAAAGAAATGTGCAGAGAGAGAGAGAGAGAGAGATTAAGTGAGAGAGAACTGGGTAGAGAAAAAGAATTGCTCGCCACAAATTGGGAGAAGAAAAAAAAACCAAAATCCTAAAAATATCACCGTGAACGCATCTGTATAAAAATTCTCAAGATATCTTTTTACAAAACCCACGAGTACCAGCATAAAGCCAATATATAACATTGAAGTAATCCATTCTCCATCTAAAATCTCAAAAATTCATATAAATAAACATTTGAATACATTCATCAGGTCATCCATTTGCCTTGAAATACATCAAAATTCATCCCCATAAATTCCAAATAATTCCCAAACAAAATTATACATAATTTCGAAATACTACACAGCAAGTGCTATCACAGAAATATCTCTAATAACCCATCAAAATTTCAAATTTATATCGCCGCATTGATATTAGAGATGCTATATTCTCTTCAAAATTCCTTAAAAACGATACTAAGCAATCACCAAGTTTCAAACTTACCGTCACTGTAGGAAAGCTCAGACCTAAGAAAATTCCAATTCTCCCAGACTCACCAGCAAAAGTAGTAGAGTAGAAAAACCTAAATTTCAGAGAAGGCGTTAAAATCCTGAATGATGGAGAATAGGTGAGATTTCGAAAAATTCGTGGGCTTTTTGTTCTACTCTCAGATAGAGAAATGCTGCAAAGAGCCGAATTCATGAGAGGGATCTCCTCGAAGATGCAAAAATTATATGCTACTACCGCGGGAGCGCTCTGTCTATTTGATCCCTCGGCGGGAGCATTTTTTGGGCCGCAAGCTTTTTTTGAGATGGAACTTTCTTAAACATAGTGGCCAGCTTCAAACAAAAGGAAAAGAAACAAAATGAAAAAAAAAAAATTATGTGCTTAAAAATATGGGTCTACAAAGAGACCATATATCTTTGGGTGCAGTTGATTGCAACTTTATCATGTAATTTTAGTGCAAAAAAATATTAGGATTATCTGAAAATCTATTTTTATATCTAATCATAAATTTTTAAACTCAAAAAATGGTTAAAATGAGGTAGATCTATAAACATATGAAAATCTTGAAAATTGACGGTCTAGATAGTGTGTTGCAATATGCACTATTTTTAAGACTTAAAATCTTTTTTTTTTCATGTTCATACATCTCGATATCGAGATGATCAATTTGAGGGTTTTTCAACATTAAAACAACCTTTTCTGATAGAATTTTGAGGTGCATTTGTAATCCTTCATTTTAAGGTTGCAACCTTATATAAATGTTTTTCTTTATCTTTTGTACGTAAAGGTCATAATTATTGTTGTCCTTTAGATTTTAAAATGGGTGGTTGTGAGAGTGTCATTGAATAGACACAGAGCTCCCAAAAAAAATTTTCAAATTTTGCGACTCATCCCCAAGCTATCCAATTTAACGAGTAGGAATGATTTGCGACCTCCATGTACACAAGATAAATGATATCTTTATAGACAAATCCTAAAAAATTAGTGCCCCAATATTGAGCAAGGACAGTGCAATGTTCCAGGGTATGAAGTAAGTGTTGAAGGACACAAAATCTAACTTTAGCAATCATCTCTAGGGTAAGAACCAAGTGTTTAAGAACTCAAAAGCTAACTTTAATAATCATTTAGTCATTTTTAGGCGGATCTCAAAATTTTTAAATATAAACCTATTCTTGAGTAATTCTTTTTCCTAATGATTAATGCACAAAATGGTCCCACATGATCTCTCCTAATATGATCCTAAGAAAGAAAGTATGATGCATGATAACGAAAGGAAAATCTTTAGAGAGCCCACAAAGATAAACCCTTCTTTGACCCAAATTTATGCCATAGATTTGAGTTCTTTGAGCTTACATGAGTTGGGAAACAGGGTGAGGATGATCCAATATGCAGTGTCAAGATGATCCAACATGATATGCTCAATCTCAAGCACTTTGAATTCAAAATCCGCAGGTCACTACTATATTCAGTCCTATGGTGGCTTAGTTTCATGTCTAACGCCATCGGATCAATATCTGAACGGTGGGTTATGCCCCACTAATTGCAGCCTAAAAATTTTATATTTTTAGGATGGAGAGACCTTTGAGGATTGATGCGGGGATTTGGGGTGGACTCCCTTGCTTACCCATGAATATTTTCTTAATTTTTATCTGTATCGAGGATGAAACTCCACAGTTAGATCATTCTTAAGAGCCTTGAGAGCCGAGAGATAAAGCAGAAACCTTCCATACGGACAGATATTGAAGATCAAAGTTGAATCATGGCATAGCATTTGCACATTTCAACAAGGTATATGGATCTCTTTTGAGTTCCAGCACCAATCTTTGTGCTTTTCTCTTTTTCTTTGAGGCTATAAAGTAGATGCATATCAAGGGTATTCTACTTTGGGAAAGTTTTATATGTTCCTCCTACAGCATAAAAGTTCTATGTTCTCCCTACCATCCAACTGTATTTTTTATCAAGAGAGCCACTTATCGTTTGATCTTAGATCCAACGTCTCAAAGTATTTTATTTTTAGTTTTTTTAATACAATTTTTCTAAATATGAAATTTGGTACATACCATCATCTCGTTGGGGTGCACCTATAAAAAAATATTAACAATAATTTTTCAATAAAAAATAACCAAAATACCTCTTGAAACTTTTAGGGGTATTTTGGTCATTTTATTTTATCGAAAATATTTTATTTATATTTTTTGTTAGTACGAGTTTAATAGAGGAATAAACATCCAAAATTTGGTGTCAAAACAGTTTATAGAAAAAAATTAAAAAAAAAACAGTGCAGAGATGTGACATTGTGATTGGGGCAATCTTAGCCCTCCATTAAAAAATGGACGGTTGGATAAAAGGGAACATAAAACTTCTATGGTGTAGGGGGCATATAGAAAGCTTTCCCTTCTACTTTAATAAACCTGAGGTGTTGGATTCTTGCACCCGGTTATAAGCGTAAAAAATATTCAATTTTTATACGATCATGGATGAATTTGATCATCGAAATTGAATATTTTTGTATTTAATATTTTTAATATAAAATCTACCTTTAATATAAAAATCTAGGCCGAGGTGTTGATGAATACAAAATAAAATAAAATTTTAAAATTTTAAAATGTGGATTACTTTTAGGATTTTTCACACCATTCATAACTTGTTTAATCCGGTGCACTTTAAGCGACGCCCATCTTAAAGATGGACGTTCCAAGATCAGCAGGCTCTTACGCCCGCTGAAAATTCCATTTCAACACGTAGAAAACTCGTGCTGTTCATTGGCATGTTTTTCCTTGACCCCTACCATGTAGCCTCACATTGATGGAGGCATCGACAGTAACTGAGGACCTTAAAATTATTGGGCGCATGGTCTATGCAACATATGACCCTAAACTGATGGCACAAATACGTGGGTCAACGAACTGCTCTACCAATTTGGATTGCCAATCCAGCGATCTGACATAAATCCACGAGTGAACGATTTGTCCCGCCAATTAAAATTTTAAAGTACTGTTGAATTACAGTCTATAAAAACTACAATATATAATAACTCTTTATCATATGAACCTAAGAGACATCATACCTATAACTAACCTAAAGTACCATGCAACCATTTGTGTACTTTCATAGTTGATTGTGTAGCAATGCAAATACCCTAAAATGACATTGCAATGCGTTAAACTAATGTTTTAAAAGCTGTCAATTAAGAATTATCGATTCAGATTGAGAATCAGATAACAATGAATCAGTTATCTGAAAGTACCAGTCATAACCTGATTCCTCCTAAAACCATTATTTTATTTATATATATAGTATTATTATTTTTACAATTTTCTAAGTTCCCATCCCATAAACCTCTATATTAATTTAATTTTATATTTGCATGTTTATCAAATTTTTGTATCATATTTAGACCGATCCAAATCTCAGACAATTCACCCCACCAATGCGGGTTTTCAAACACTCCCATTATCCACAACATGATGTTGTTTAGGTCCGACAACATTAAATTGATTAACTAAGGAGAGTATAGACATGTACGCTTTATTACAAAATGATAAATATTTTCGTGAATATTACGCTGAGCACCCCCCATGCGGCGCCCTTTTTATTTATTTTTTTCCACATGTTCGGCAATGTTAACACCAGATAAGAACTTTCCCCATTGTTTCTTTCTTTTGGTTTTGTGTTTTCTCATGCTAGGGAGCACATTCCACCGCAACGCCCCACCTACTCCAGCAGGAGTATAGTATCCATTTACTCCCGCGGGTAGAACACATGCTTGGGATACTTTTTAGATCTCAAATTTGGAAAATGAAATCTCTTCTACCCAAACTAACCTCATTAAAAAAAATTCCAAATGAAGTCACAACATACTAAAAATAATAATGTCTCAAGATTGGATCAAGACTATCCAATTTTTAAAGTTCAAGATCTAAGTACCAAAAACTCCAAATTCAATTTTTTTTTTTTAAAAATAATCATCTAGATATTCTTAAACAGTCTGCAAATTTCAATTTCATATTGAAAAGTCCTCTGACATAGGTCTTTTGAGTGAGGGATTAGATACGTGGTGCTCCTACATGAATATAGCATACGCACTCTATACGTATCATGGCATGAGCTAGACCCAGTGCTTTCTTTGGCCAGGCTAGGCTTGGGCCACAATTTTATTTGCGCCAAGGCGGCCCAAATCCATTTATTTATAATTCATCGTAGCCAAAATGAATCGGGCCTGAGGCGATAATTGGGACTGGATTGTGTGATATGCAAATGTGATTCTAAAAGTCTAAATCGCAATTTGTAATAACTCCTTAACATATGAACCTAACATTCATCATACCTCGAACTCACCATAAGTAAACCATGGAACCATTTGTGCATTTTCATAGGTTGATTAGGGAGGCATAGAAATACCCTAAGACGACATGGAAACATGTCGAACCAGTGTTTTAAAACTTAAAGATTAGGAAACATTGATCTAGACCGAGAATCGGCTACGATTGCATTAACTTTGGGAAGGTAGCAGCCTAGTTTTCCCTAAATCTTTTTTTTACATTTTTTAATCTTTTTTTTGTTGATTTTTAATGTTTTTTTAGATCATCTAAATCTACACCTGTAAACCTCTATATTAATTTATATTTTATTTTCACGAAAAAGTATATAAATAGACTATGTTTGTTTGATACAAGGTGGTCACAATCACTTTTGTCTGTCAGATTTCAAATTGGATAGTTGTAACTTGTAAGAGTATTGTAGACGAGATTAAAAAAAAGAACAAATGAGCTATGCGACACACATAAAGCCATCTAATTTGATATCTAATAGCTACAAGCAAAATGTCACCTCCTTGTAATAGGGAGGAATGGCACAATCCCTTTTTATATGTTCAATGAAGGAAAAAGTTTATATAAGGTTGCAACTTTAAAATGTAGAATTAAAGGTGCACATAAAAAATTCATCATAAAAGGTTGTTTGGATGTTGGAAAACCATCTAATTGATCATCTTGACCTCAAAATGTAAGAATATAAAAAGAAAAAAAGATTTCGAGTATGCGAAATAGTGTATCTTGCAACACATTATTTAGACCGTCCATTTTCAAGATTTTTATTTGTTTATAGATCTACTTGATTTGAACTACTTTTAAAGTTTAAAATTTTATAATCAAATATGAAAATAGATTTTCAAGTCATCCTAATAATTTTTTATATCAAATTACATTTGTTATAAAATTTAGAGGTACACCTTAATTGGATTGTTTAAGGTTGCAACCTTATGCAAACCACACACTTTTTCTAAATATCATTCAAACCTATCCAACTGTTTACAAGGAAGAATGATACAATCCCTTTTTATATTTTCAATAATTTTCTAAATATTATTCAAACCTATCCAAATGTCTGACCCAACAACCAATATGTTGAGATTACAATTAAAAAAATAGAGAAGAGAAAGAAAAAGGGATAACATAATAAATACGTTATGCAATGGTGTGTTGAATGTTATGGCAGAAAAATATAGAGTTCAAAATCTTGTCTTTTAGGGCGTGCTTGTTTTTCTAAAAGTAATCTTTAAGATTATGAATAAGTTATGCATTTGTTTCACACTTTTTATGAAAAGTTCATAAATTAATCTTCTCATTCCTTTGTTAAAAAGTGAAATATTAAGTTCCTAAAGGGCATTAGGAGATTAAGTTCTTAAGGAGGTAGGAATGTAAGAGCAATGATCTAATGCACGGTTGTATCATAGTATAATGCAACGACACTTCTAGATAACCATGTTCGTGGTATTTGTATGATCCCAAATTTTGCATACACACTCTCTTCATCTCAATAATCAATCTCGAAAAAAAAAAAGTTCAATTTGAACCCTAGATATGGTCAAAATGAATCTCCTCTAAAAATGAATCTAGACCATTCATTTTGTGAATTTCAAGATCTTAGCTTTTATAAACTCAAAATCTTTTTTTTCTTTTTTAACATTGTTCAATCTAATGATAATAAAGCTTTCCAAAAAAATTGAAAATGAAAAAATAATTCTAAGGCCTAGATCTAAGCATCTCATTATTAATTAGGCTAAAAAAAATACTTTCTAGATTATGTTTTCAAACTTTTCTTTTTTGTAATTGTTCGTTAAAATAAAAAGAGTGTATATTTCAAAATCTGGATCAAACAAATGGCCATGAAATAGCTTTTTAAGGTTGTTGCACCACATTACTATACAACGATTGCATTAAATCATTGCTCAAGAACTTAATCTTTCAAAACTTTTCTGTTGAACACTATTCACTATGCATAATATAAATATATAATATTAATATTATTAATATAATATAATATTACTATAACATAATATTATATTATATTATATATTTATATGGTTATGTGTATATGTCATCGAACTCAGTACCTAGAATTTTTTAATATTCTGGCCGGTTATAAAACCCATTGCTTATTTAAACCTTAAAAAACAAAACATTTAGCTTTCCAAAAGATTTAAAAGCATTAAAAAAAAACAAACAAACATCCCCTACCCTTAGAAAACAAATCTCATTATCTTTTGAAAAACATTAAAAAATAAAATAAAAAATAAAAGTCCCCCACCCTTGGAAAACAAATCTCATTTAAAAAGGGCACCCTATATCTTGCTGCTATAACCATCAACGACAATAATCAATCCAAATAATTTTAAAACACCATTCAAGGGAAACCATGGGGGTGTTGAAACTTGTAAAACACCCCATCAAACATGAGAAGGACATATTGTCAAGGGTCTTGCGTGGTCCACTCCTCAGCTCGCACCCGAATAGCTGCGGCTTGGGCCTCCCGTTCCTTCAGTCTCCCCAGCACCTCCTCCAACTCTCCACGAGCTAGCTACCACGGCTCGCCTCTCTGGCATGAGGCAGCTGCTTCCATGCAACTGTGCAAAGGGTCTCAGCATCGCCCCGAACCTTCTTTGCTCCTTCGGGCTCAGCCTCAGAGATGTGATGCGGAACAAGGGCTCGGGCATGGCATTGGGCCCGCAGCTGCTCGACCTGGCGAGCTTCTATGCCCACCTCGGAGAGAAACAGGTGGACCCTCGAAGGAATGATGTGGAGGAGCTCAATCAGCTATGCTGGCCTTTTCAGGCGGGGCTTCTTTGAAAGGGCTGAAGAACCTGCCGGAGATGAGAAAGAAAATGTCAGCAAGCAAGCAAAAGGGAACAAATGCATGTAACAGAAGCAAGGAAATCTAAATCATATTCGAAGAACTAAGGAGGATACCTCTGGCTCTCAGAAGACGCCGGTCGAAATTCACGAAGTTTGCGAAGCAAGGACTGCCACTGGAGGACTCCAGACGCCCGATTTCCTCAAAATACCTGTGATACAATGCAGTGTAGCATGAGTTTGAAACTCACCAGTTTCTGGCAGACGGCAATCGGCAGCCCGGGAATGAGCCATAAGACCACACCCAGAGCAACAGCGAGAAGGCCAGAAGAATGGCGCCGAACGCCTCCTGCAATCCAAAGGGGAGGAGAGAGGGCAAGGGATGCAGCATCAAAAGAAAGAAAACATGGAGACAAACTTAAATGCTAACCAAATACCCGCACAAACGAGTTCTTGGGTTTCTCAAACTCTATACCCTTAAAAAAAAAAATTGACGCTATACTTACAGAAGAGAAGAAAAGCCTGGTATAGATTCTAACAATTTTCAGTCAACATATTTTTAATTCATGGACCTATTCATTCGATCGGAGACATTTTCGAAACACCTTTCACAGAGGATCAAATAGTCAATTTTGAATTAATTGATTGTCGAACTTCCTTCACGTTTGAAACTATTCATAAGCAGAATCAGTATCTCAATTCCAATTCAAACATAAGATTGGAGTAATATTTACTTTCATATAATAATGGCATTGCCTTGCCTTGGTTCTAAGAACATGAAACAAAACCTTCTCTATAATTATCACCAAACTCAAGAAAGAGTGAACCGTACCAACCTGCGTAAAGAAGGCGGCACTGTACCTCCGTAAAGAAGGAACAAGCTCGAAAGGGGAGGGAAGCAACAGGAAATAAGGAGGACGCAGGCACGTTAGAAAGAGAATGGCGAAGCCAACTCACATAGATTTTCAAGCAACCGCGGTAGTAAAAATCCCTGCGAGGATGCTCAAATTTTGAAAGCCAAGAGATTTTATATTCCCCAGGGACCATAACTATCTATTCACTCCTCCGGGAAAATCCATTATAAGAGCAATTTTTAGATCTCAAATTTTGGAGATTGTGACATCTTCTTCTAACTTTAGGCTCACTCTAGGAAAAAAAAAAAAAGGTCTAAATTTAACTCTCTATGTTCTTCAATAAAATATATATATCAAGATTAAATAGCGAACGTTTAATTTTTGAAGGACGAGACCTAAAAGTGTCAAGAAATTCAAAATTTTAAATTTGTTCTTTAAAGAATAATTCTCGGTCTTTTTAACTTAGGGACTACGTATATAATATAATCCCGCAAAAACATAATATATGCCTATATTTAATGACGTAATATCAGGAGCGCTATGATTCCGGATTTCCGTCATGAATGAACGTTAATGTAATATGTGGTAGCAATATGTCGTGGGGATCAATGAATGGAATCAAATGGTAATAAGATAAAGGGTGCGGTTTGTATGGAGCTGAGGCTCTAAACCATCAAAGTAAAGCGCACCTTCAAATAGTATCCATAAATGTGCTTTCAATACTGAAAATATTTTTGATAACGTTAAAGTATTTTTCATCTTTAATTGTAAAATTTAAAACTTAAAAAATAGTGTAGATTGGACAGATCTATGAAAGCTTTAAACCCTTGAAAATTGACGGTCATAAAATGCGTTACAACATAAATTGTTTTCAAAATATGAAATCCACTTTTTTCTCATGTCTATGCATCTTGATGTTGAGATGATCAATTTGAGGATATTTGAGCATCAAAACAACAACTTCAAGTGAAATTTTTGAGATGGGCTCTAATTTGATTGTTTAGAGCGTCGACTCTATAAATTTTTTTACCTAAGATAAAACATGGTTAGTTTTGTTTAAAACTTACCATTATTCTATATGAAAATACCAAAAAAAAATTAATCTTTTTCCTTTTAATATAATATTTCACCATTGTTTTTATTTCTTAAAAATCCTTCAATAAAATAATTTTAATTTTCCTAACAAAATAAATACATCTGAAGTGGAGTTCACACCGCATATTATTTCTAAATTATTCATTTTTTAAAAATAATTTTATATCAAATGGGTCAGTTCTTTAATATTTAAATAAAAACTAGACAGGTTTCATTTTATGAGCATAATTTTAAAAGACCAAAAATTTAATTAGTAAATCTAAAGGAGTTCAATATTATAATTATAAATCAAAACAATTAATGAAAGAAAGACTAATGTGATCTTGCCGAGGAATTTTTTTTTTTTTTTTTTCTTTTGTACCCTTTTTCTTTTTTTATTTTTCTCTTTCTTTTGGCAAATACCACTTACAAGTAGTTTTATTACAATAACTCTTGCTTCAAATAAAATAAAACTAACAAATCCAATGTTTTAAAAACCTTTATGCCACTAAACCAATTTTCTTTTAATTAGATAAAATATTCACAATTCTTATGATTGTGAATATGAAAAACAATATATTTAAATATAGCAAAAAATAAAAAATATGTTGTGGGAGATTACCTCAACCAGACTTATTATACCTCACACCGAGTTACCATCATCCGATGGCACGAGATTAATGATCAACCTTTAATCTCAACCAGGAAAGCAAGTTTAGGCCAAGCCACACCAATAGAACATAAACTCATTTGATCACAAACACAAAACTTAGGTGAATTCCCTTAGCAACCTAGATGGATTTTTTTTTTGCTATACCCTAACCATAAATCCATAGTTGAGAGATGGGGAAAAAAATATCCCCATGGGTTTCACAATGCGAGTGAGAGATAGAAAGATAAGGTGTAGAGATTTTGAGTAGAGACGAACTATTTTTATAGGCTTTGAACAATATTGTGGTTTCTTAGGGTTTCCGTGGCTTGCCTCGATTGAATATGAACCACTAATCTTGGGTGACTTGTGGAGTGAAAAATTTGAGCCAGTAATTCCATAGATGGGTCATCAACATTATGGAAAGTACTGTAACCTTTATCCCCCTTTTCTAAACCATTTTCCCATAACATAAATTAAATAAAATAATTCTAAATAAAATATTGAGCATATCAAAATAATGCACAAGTCTTCTCATGCTTTCCAAAAATTCACTCAAAACTTTCTCAAGCCAATACATTTTCAAAACATATAGCAACTTGGCTTACAAGCCAAAATCACTTCTCACAAAAATAAAAAGCTTCTAAATGGGTGGGACGTGCCACCCATGGGAGGATCTTATGGGCTCCACCATCTAGGCCATGGTTGGCCTATGTGCACAATAGGCCCCATGCAATTTTAAATATTTTTAAAACTCGATAAAATAATTTTAGAATTTATTTGAATATTTAAATCAATATAAAATCAATATCTCTGATTTTATAAATCCAAATTTGATAAATAAAATATCCAGAGATCTAAAAAAAATCAAATAATAAGACTAAAAGTATATATATCATAAAAAAAAAGTAATTAAATTCACTAGATAAAAAAAGAATCCATATGGTTTAAAAATTAAATCAATCAAACACATGGACACTCCATATCAAAAGGGTCAATTCTTTAACATTTAAATCAAAACTAGACATATTTCATTTTATAAGCATAATTTAAAAAGACAAAAAAATTAATTAGTAAATCTAAAGGAGTTCAAGGTTATAGTTATAAATCAAAGCAGTTAATAAATAACTTAATTCAAATTATAATCGTTTTAATAAGAAATGGAACACATAGATTCACGTTTTCAATTTTCTATGTGGCATTTTATTTGCACAAATTAGTGTTTTCTCTATATTTCCACCCACCTCATATCAAAACCAAAAGGCAAGCATAAAAAGTAATTTATTCAATAAGCATAAAGCTTTGAATCCCCATTTTCAATTAAAATATCATCTAATAAACATACAAAATTACAAGATTATAGCATTTATATAATTTGAATAAAAATATAATTCCTTAATTCTATGATTTTCCTAGGAGGAATGTTTCTAAAATAATTGCATATCTCTAATAAAATAAATCCATTGTTAAAGTAAGTTTTACTTCCCATATTAGTTTCCAGTACGGTCTAAGGAGGGTGAGAATGTTAAGCTTGGGTAAATGAGGTGGGTCGTGTTAGGTGGGCAGCTAATATAAAACTTTATTAAAAATTTTCATAAATTCTGAATGACGGACCAAGACTCGTGTAGCTGACCCAAAATAATTGGAAATGGTTTTGATGACGGTGATATCATTTCCCATTAATTATTAAAAAATATAAATTTTATATAAAAAGTCGAATTTAAATTATTTGAAGGAAAATTGATCAAGATACACATAAAATTTCGATTGTTTAATTTTAGCCATTTTCAACTATTCCACTCAATGTCCTTTCATGCAACCTACATAATATATGGTTCAATAATCAAATAATTTGTTCCATTTATTTAAGTTTTCTTCACTACGCATGACTTGTCAAACACACAAAAGGAAGAGAAAAAATCTGTATTAATTTACCAACCATTATCAATAAATATATATATATATATAATCAGAGGTAATTTACACAATAAGATAAGTTACAATAAATAACTTTCTATATATGATATATATATAAATAAATATAAGATCTTCAACTACATGACTAATTTATCCATTTGACCACATTTGGACCGGATGGTCGAGTGGAGGTTAGTAACCCATGGTTGTGTATTGTGAACCTCAAATTTCCGTTACAAAATACTTATAAGTATGTAAACCTGCTATTACATTTTGTTTGTGGAATCATTTTGCACTTTTTGATATAAAATGAGTTTAAACTTGACTGTGAATCTTTAACAATAAGAAAAAGTTTATATAGAGCCGAGGCTCTAAACAATCAAATTTGAGCCTACATCAAGTATACCCAAATATCCTCAAACTGATCATCTTGACATCAAGATGTATGAAAATGAGAAAAAAATAGATTTCAAGTTTTGGAAATAATGCATCTTGTAACGCATTTTTCGACCATCAATTTTCAAGGTTTTCAAGTTTTCATAGATTGCTCGATCTACACTATTTTTTAACATTTGAATTTTATAATTAATATATTTTAAGACTGTCACAAAGATTTCCAGTATTAAAACCACATTTCTCAATACTATTTGAAGGTACGTATTACTTTGATTGTTTAGAGCTTCGGAGTTGTACAAATGCTGAATAATAAATTTCAACAGTGCATTATTTTTATCTATATAAAACGCACAAGCGAAAACCTGCGAAGCATGTTCTACTGCTAGTTTTTAAGCAGCATAATGTGAGTTAATTCTTTTTATATGATAAATTTATTGTGAAAAATAATCGGTGAAACAAGAAAAATGTTGCACTCTCCAATCGTGTAGAAAAAATTGAATCGGAGCGGTTAACCAAACAACGGGTTGGAAGCAGTTTAACCGTCCTAATTGGTAAAACCAACCAATTTAACCGGTCTAACCGGGTAAGTCGATCAAAAATAAAAATAAAAAAATAAAAATATAATAATATACTAAAAGTATATTTAAAGCATGATTAAACAAAACACATCCAAATGAAGTTGAAAATTAATGAAAAATAGATTTTAAAGAATCAATTTGTGTCGAGGGGTATTTTTGAAATTTTAAAAAAGATGGAAAAATATAAAAATAAGTATCAATGGCCAAAACAATTTTTAATCTTTGCCAAAATGATGATACACATTAAAAAATACATTACAAACAAAATTCATTAATTTTGGGATTTATACAAAATTTATTAGTTTTGCCAAAACTGGCTGAAACTAGCCGCTTCCCACTCTAACCGCACAATTAGAATTTGAATCACCTGATTTTTCCTACACTGCTTTCCACTAAACCATATTAGCATGCGCTTATGATTGTGTTGGTTTTTTGTTCTAGAAAAGTAAGAAATGTTGTTTCAAATTAATATTTTTCATAAAAACTTAGTATTTAACAATTTAACTTTACATTTATGCAGGGAGAGAAATAAATGTTGTTTCAAATTAATATTTTTCATAAAAACTTAGTATTTAACAATTTAACTTTACATTTATGCAGGGAGAGAAATAAATGTTGTTTCAAATTAATATTTTTCATAAAAACTTAGTATTTAACAATTTAACTTTACATTTATGCAGGGAGAGAAATAATGGGTTCTTGGTCACAAATTGGTTATTGAAAAAAAAAGAAAAAGTTATGTTTAAATATGGGAAAACCATCTTTTATTCTGCTCTAAGAATCAAAGGGACCGGGCATATGCGGAACACACGAAGCATGCGTCGGTACAAGGCACATGGGTGTTCTATAATTTGACAAAGTGGGTACTCACACAAGTGTGTTAAACCAATAAACCAGTATGACTGTAGGGTATCCAATTAGTTATAAGTCTAATTCATTAGAAGTTAAAGACTGTTATTATTGGCATCAAAAAAGGCACCATAAACCAATGTTACTGTTGGTATCCACATGTAATTTGGAACTAATGGAACATTTCAAGACTGATTTTTGGTACCTAAAAAGGTTTACTAATGGGCAATTTTAAGACTCCTATTTGTGGTACCCAAAAGGGCATTATAAACCAATATGATTATTAGATATCATGTAAGTTGTAACTAAATGACCATTTTAATATGGGGAATGATTTCATTTGTCATTATAATAAAGTGAAACCATGCCATTTGTACGTCCCAGATGTTGAACGGGCACTCTCATCTCCCAATAGTGAATAAATAAAATAAAATAAAATCAAATCAGTTTGCACTTTAGAGGTAATCAAAATGAATCTCCCTCCAATAATTTATTTAGACTGTCTATTTAATAAAATTTATTATTTAGGCGCTTAGAACTTTAAAATCATTTTTTCTTTCTTATCGTTGTTCATCTAATGATAATATCTAATAAATTTGGAAAATAAAAAGAATCTTTCTAAGACCTAAATCTAAGAATCTCACCAAACAGATGGCCTATATTATTTAGGTTCAACCAATACATGATGCACCCAATAAAAATAATGAAAAGATATTTTGAACAAAAAATAACCAAAATATCGATAAATGTTTTCATGGGTATTTTCATTAATTTTTTGTAAAAATATATTTCATTCAAGTATTATATATAATGAAATTTGACAGCTTGAGTGTGTCACAAGGTTCAAAAAAATTTCTTATGAACTTTGAGCTTGGTCAATAAAATAAATGCAGCCCTCTAATTTTACATCCAATGGTCAAGATTAATTGTGACCACCTTGAACCAAAGGTAAATGGTCACTTTATATACTTTCCCTTTATCAATGCTTTGGAGTATCCTAAAATAGTGAATCTCCACCCAAAATTTTAAATAAAGTAAAATTTCAATCAAAAATAAAAAAATTAAATGTATAATAGGATAAGGTCAAGTTCATTACATAAACTATTGGAATAGTCCGCATAATGGGCAGGATACTTTCCCTCTCTTATATGAAGGGCAACGGTAAAGGGCACAATTGATTTGCCTGAAAATATTTTTTGAGGAATATTTTCGCATGAAAAAATTTTCTAACGTGGTTAAATAGGGTAATATATTTCCACATCAATTAGTTGCCAATTGAATATTAGGAAAGTATATCTACAAATCATATTTTTAGGTTTGATTTCTCCATAAAGGTTTCATTTATCTATAGATTCAATATTTTAGAACCTATATTATAGGATAGAAATTCTATCTATTATATTTTATAATCTTATGCACTACCACCTTTTTAACTTAAATCAATTAAAAAAGATATCTATCTGAAGCCCATCTTTACTGTTGCTTCCCCATGAATCTCCCAAACACTTGTCTCTCCATCCCCAAATCCCTCTCCCTATCTTATGCATCCGTTCTTTGTCTGTCTCTTGTGCTCCCCTCACATCCCTCTCTCCCTCTCTCCATTTTTTCTCTCTTTCTAAATCACAGTCTCTCTCACCCCAAATCACAACAAATTAAGCTTTTGTAGCATAATCCTTGTCAACTTGTAACGTAATAGTGATATACTAGTTTGGTGCATCATTGTGGCATCCATGTAAACTTTACAAGTCATTTATTTACCAATCTCAAATGGCAAGGGTTTATGAGTAGGTAAGCCACGATTGTTCTGTTCATTCATAAGCATGCTTAAATTGGGCTCTGTGTGATCGGGTCCATTGCTGAGTTTCTCTTTCAAAATCCTCTTTTGCCTATTGATAAGCAGGAATAAACCCCTCATAGAAAACTCAATCCATTTTGTCAATGTGAAGATTCCAATGATTTCTCCAGTTATTACACAATGTCCTAGGTAATTTCAAGAGCAGATGCCAATGCCACGAATCGGCTACCAACAAGCCCAACCAGAATAGTTGCAAAGAGCATGAGTTGCTCAAGATCTCGCTTTTGATCTGGCATCAGTACTACGAAATTCAATGGAATCCCAAAAATTATCTTCTTGGTCCCATTCTTCTGGTTCTTTGTAATCAGATGAGGCTTTCACAACACAACTCATACTTATCTCAGCATCTGCATTGATAATATCCAAAGTTTCACCGCATGAACTCTTTAAACCGAGCTTCATAAAATAAAATTGCCCCTATTTCTGCTCATTTTTCTCAAAACTTCAAAAGTTCTATTTATTTGGGGTGAGAGAGAGAGAGACCGTGATTTAGGGTAAGAGAGACTTAGTGATTTGGAGAGAGAGATTTGGGAAAGCACAGTGGCAATGAGAGAGAGGGGACGGGAAAAATGGAGAGAGGAGGATTTGGGAAAAAGCATGGGGTAGAGAAAAAGACTTGGGGAAGTAAGGACACACAGGGCCTTGGGAGATTCATCAGGAGAAAGAAGAGAAACACGTGGAGCGAGAGAGGGATAGGGATGGTTTAGAAATGAAGCCCTTGTTAATTTGTTTAGGTTAAAAATATATGTTGAAAATGAGTAAAAGTTGATGATCTAAAAGAATAGGAGATATAATAAATAAAAATTTTATGTCTCACGATAGGTTTTGAAACCTTGAGCCTATAGAGAAATAAAACATAAAAATAGAGTCTACGGAGATATTTTTTGTTGAATATTTTCGTAGCATTTAGTACTCTAGTCAATTTGTGCTAAAAAAGACATTGGGATCAATTGGTGAAAATATTCTCGTACCTAACCATATGAGAAATTTTTTTCACTTCAAGCAAAACGAAGTGCTTTGAGTCAGAGCCCTCTTGAATTTGACCACATAGAGGTTCGTGGAGTTCCCTCGAGCAATAGTTATAGCTCTATTATAGGTATAGGCAAATTTCTCCTCCTACTACTTTCTTTATGAAGGGAAGGTGACTCCGTCTTCCACCCAAAGAGATCAACACCATTCATAACTGCTTATGCGTTCCCAACAATTGTACTACATGCCTCGTAATTAGAAACCCAATGTTTTGGATGGGAAAAAATATTGATCCAGATATGAAATCATTTGAGACCAGTCCCCCTCAAGCCCCATTCTTTTAATTTTTGTCTATTGTTATTCATCGTTTCTATTATGTTTGGTGATAGTGAAAATCATCAGAATTATGTTTTCACTAAAAAAATTAAAGGTATTATAGTAAAAAGATAAGGGGTTTCTTGGGGAGCGATAAATAAGCTTAAGGTGATCTCTATAAAAGAGAACCAGGGAAGACATAATACCATGTTTTTTAGGGTCACCCATTTGGGGGTTATGGGAATGGATATCCAAAGGAAAAAATGAGTTTTCAAGAGAGAGGCAGTATTTTATGGAGTTTTTGGTTTATTTGTTTCTACTTCTAGAGAGAGAAAGTTTATCGTTGAAGTTGTCTTTCTTGTAGCGGTATTGTGGTGGGAAAGAAGATGATCAACAGTGTTGCTCAATCGAGAGAATGGGTTGGGAAGGGAAGATCGGTGAGGGTTTTTTTTATTGAGATAATAGATTTCTACTTACTGAGGCCGTGGATATAGGCCTATGGGGTGAACCACGTAAATCATGTGTTGTGATGGTGTCATTTTTATGTTTGTTTTATTTATGCATTCAATTTATAATTGTATTCATCAACTTTGCATTTAACCAATCATATACACGATTTTTATTGGGATCCCGATATTTGGGATTTCTAATTCCGCAAGCTTTAGGTTACCAAAAACATATTAAGAGAAAAGCCTTCTAATAGTATCTTTAAAAAAAAAATTCAACCTCATCAGAATTTATTTTTGACATTAACCCACCCACTTTTTACAGAGGGGTAAATGGATTGATTTGGCCTTCATTAAGAAAAAACCAAAAAAAAAAAGAAGCCTTCTCTACTCTTACTTCCTCTCTTTTTTTTTTATTATTTTATTTATTTTTATTTAATTTTTTTTTTTTTGCACGTCCTTTGTTTCCCGCCTCCATATTGTTTCTCTACCAACCCAACCCATTCGTTCATCCCCACATTCTCTCTCCAAAAACAACCCAAACTTTTATCCCCTTACATTTCCTCGCCGAAACCGAGTCCGTTCTTCCTTCCTCTTACATTCTCTCTTTAAAATACTTCAAAAAAATTTTTTGCTCACAATATTCTATTTCTAAAATTTAAAAAAGAAGAGAGAAACCAAAAGAGAAGAAAAAAGTCTATCATTCTTTTAGAAACCCAAAGAATGTGATTTTTCTATCTTCGCTAATTTATCTTTTCCTTTAATCTTTCTATCTTTTTCTTCTTTGATTTCAAGTTCAATAATAGAATATGAAAGACAAGAATAGAGTTGGATTTCTAAAAAAAAAGAAAGTGACAGAGAAAAGAGCTTAAAGAATAGGGTTTTTGGAGAGACACAAAGGGAAGGGAACAAACCATGGAAAAAATTAACAAATCAAGAAAACTGAGGCCCTAAGAATATGTTTTTTAAAAGGAGAAAAAACGGTTCATTTGCCGCCACTACGAAAGGACATGAATTTTAGAAGATGAGGCCATTTATTTTTGTTACAAAAATGTCACAATTACTCCTAACCATAGATGCAAAATTAGATGGCTTAGGGTATAACAAAAAATTCAAAAAATATTTTTTAAAGTTTGAGTCTAGTAAATTACACTCTTATAATCACCACATGTGAAATCTGATAAACAACAGTGGTTGAGATAGTCTCTTTATATATTTTTCCAAAATAAATTGCCAAGAAGTCTGGTATCTTAAAAATAAACTTTAACAAGGCTTTTTTTTTTGTTAAAAAGTCTTTGTTTTTATATTTTTGGTTTATTATTAATTTTGGGTTTTGTAATATTCGCAATTCAGTCAATCTAGATCAGTGGCCGTCAATCTAGATTAAACCCTGTGCAAATGTAAAACTGTGGTAGAGCGGCAGTTAATCCACTAACCATTACCAACCATCCAGCTGCTATTAACTACGTTATCACCGATGCAATATCGAGTCAACGGTCGGGTGCAGCTCAAATACCCCAATGTACAAGGGACCTCCTATGCGATTATTTCTACGCGCCTGCATTTGTAGAAATACGGGCCTCTTAATAAATCCATTCTTGAAATGGATTTTAGGACTTAATTTTTTAGGACAATCTCTAACATGGAGGTCATGAATATGAAAAATAAATAATTTAAAAAATTAGAAGTAATAATTTTAGTAAGAAAACATTTGGACCATTAGTTTCTATTGTTTTTTAGATGGAACACCTACTTGTATTTATCTTTAAGATGGATGCTTTACACTTTTTGGACCGTGTATGTAGAAATGCGGTCCAGCCCACATGAAACAATTTTCCTTTCTATATTTCCAAAATAAACCTTTTTGGTTATCTGTTTTATTAGAAAACAAATTTCAATGCTTGAAAATTTCATAATCCAAACGCAAAATCCTCTTGTGATTAGAAAATAAGGTTCTATGTTATTTTTTGTATTCTTAGCAAAGCCATTTTTCTAAAAATTAAGATCACATTATATTTAAATATATATTTATTGCTAAGCCCGCATTTTTATATGTGGGCCGCAAGCAAACCATGTTCTATTATTATTATTATTATTATTATTATTATTATTATTATTGAAGTTAATCTATGGATTGAAGAGGTTACATCCAACAAATTTGAGGTCTTAACATTAATTCTAAGTGGGGTTTTATCTAACGGAGTAAATAGACGAACTCCTCTCACGAGAGTAGAATATGTTTATGCTTTCTTTCTTTTTTTTTTTGTTAGTATTATTGAAATAAGAGAATTTTACATACATACATGAAAAAAGTGTATAAAATACAAAATGGGTCTAATTAAGTAAAAAAATTATGGAGACGGTCGGTGTCCCTGTGATATTTTACTTTTTTTCATATGGCCCTTAGGTTTGAGAATATCATCCAAAAATTATTTTTTATTTTTTGGTTTTTTTCGATAGTAGGGTTGTGCCCTTAGGTTTAGTGTAGTGCAAAGAGCGGACTACCTATAATTACAGGAGATATGTGTGTAAACAAAAAAAAAATTGGTCAAGTTTATAATGCAAATTTTTTGCTGTATTTTTTTTTTTGGCAAAAATCGACTCCTGATTGAAAGTTGAAAGTCCAAACATATTAGAAAATTTGGAAGGGACTGGGCGTAGAAGTTGAAGAAAATGTTGAAGTTATTTAGGGACTCGAGGCCTTGATGCGCTCTTCAAGGATCACATATGTTTAGGACGGTCAAATTGGACATAACTTACTTCTAAGTGCCACTCGTTCCTTGGGTCCATCTCTCAACTGCCACATTTTAATATAAATCTACATACACATCAAATAAGGCATATAAAATATAAAGGGTGTGGTTTGTATGGAGCTCACCTTCAAATAGTATCGAGAAATGTGATTTCAATATTGAAATTTTTGTGATAGCTTTAGAATATATTTTCATTTTTTATTTATAAAATTTAAAGTTTTAAAAATAGTGTAGATCAATATATCTATGAAAACTTGAAAATCTTGAAAATTGACGGTCCAAAAATACGTTCCAAAATACGCTGTTTCCAAAACTTGATATCCATTTTTTTCTCATGTCCATACATCTTGATGTTGAGATGATCAATTTGAGGATATTTGAGCATCAAAACAACCTCTTCTAGTGAAATTTTTGAGGTAGGCTCTAATTTGATTGTTTAGAGCCTCAACTCTATATAAACGTTTCCCTTTAAAATAAAATAGACGAGGGTATAGATTACAACAATTCTTTTATTGTTACATATAAGATTGCAACCTTATATAAAGTTTTTCTACTTATTTATTTGCGTATTTTTTAAGAGGTTGTTTGGTCATTTTTCAGTTGGACATGGAGGTCACAAAATAAAGCTTTTTAGGGGAGTTGCCCATAACTTTTTTTTTTTTTTTTGGTATCATACTTTTCCCTTGTGGATAATATTTTCCTTAATTTTTTTGTCCCTCAACCTTTCATCCCAATTTTCAACATCCAAATCCAAAATTTCGGTTTTTCCAGCGAAATACGAAATATTAACCACATGATTTCGCAGTTGCAGGAAACCGTTTCCCGAAGCGTGCGAGAGAATGACAGTGAAAAGTGAAAAATGAAAAGTCCACTCGACCCAACAAATTCGACGTCCGAAAATGGCGGCTCTTTCGGTGACCTCACCTCATTTCAGAGAAGTAGAGAGATAAAACTTACAAAACTTCACGCAATTCGAATCCTCTTTTTCAAACTCTGCTCTCAATGAAAATCAACCAACCCTAACCCTAATTTCTCTCTCTCAGTCAGATTCTTTCAACCTCTTCTCATCCACCATCACTATTCCAGGTAATCTCTCTCTCTCCCTCTCTCTCTCTCTGTCTCTCTCTCTCTCTCCTGTGATGAATTCGTCGTCTCTCTTTTAGTGGCTAATTTGTGCTATTTCCCATTGCATTTGCATTGGCTTCTGGTTTTTTGGTTTCTCTTTTTCATGAATTCGTGCTCGTTCATTGCTATTTCCCATTGCATTTGCTTTAGCTTCTGCTCTTGTGGTTTCTCTTTTGTCAGGAATTAATTCATGTTCTTCACTTTTTCCACTGCATTTGCTTTAGCTTCTCCTTTTATGATATGGAGCTCTGGATCTAGAAGCTTTCTTCGTAGAATGTGGACCTAGCTTTCATATTGGATCCCCTTTTTTGTTCATTGCTTTTGGTTATTGAAAGGAGATAGATGCTCTCTTTAGATAGATAGATAGATAGAGAGAGAGAGAGAGAGAGAGAGAGAGAGAGAGAGAGAGAGAGATTTCCCCTGCATTTCTTATTTGTTTCCTAACAACCACAATTTGGTTCTAAGGAGTAATTCTTTGCCTAATGTGTCTGTTTAAAGAGGCTTATGACTGTATTATTGGATAATGAAGATGGTGAATTGTAAGTATCTGAAAGGGGCTTTGCAATTTATGCATTTTGCTTAGATTTACTTTTTCTAACACTTGTGTAGTGGATCTTGTCGCACCTCCCTCTCCTTTTGCCTTTTGCTAAAAAGGAGATTCCTTACCTTTATTTTTAAGGCTTTAGTGTTCGGCTTTGATTTGGGGTTTCATGGACATTTTTCTGCATTTTAAGTTCTAGTAGTAATTTCGTTTCTTTTTTTTTGGGTGAGTACAATAATTAGGTTATCGTCTGTGTTCTATTTCGTTTTTTTTTGGGCGAGTACAATAATTAGGTAATCGTCTGTGTTCTGTTTCATTTTGTTTTGAGTGAGTACAATAATTAGGTTATCGTCTGTGTTCTGCTTCGGTTTTTTTTGGGTGAGTACAATAATTAGGTTATTGTCTGTGGTGATTTTTCACTGGAATTCTATCAAATCAGAAGGTTGCAACGTACCGAAGCTTCTGTTCCAGTAAGCACTCAAATAGTATAAAAAATGTTCAGGATTTTAAGTTTGTGTCCATAAAAACTAAGCTTGAAATAAGAATCCATGCTCAATGCTACTTGTTAGGATGCCTGCATTTTGATCCATTCTTATTGGGATTAAAAAACTTCAGTATAGACTGCCAAGAAAGAGTGAAAAATAAAACCTTATACTTGTTTATCGGTTTCATCAGTTTCATTACATGCCCTTTAGTCCATGCTTCACTGATCAATCTAGTGATGCATTTCATCAACTGACATGAATGGGAGGTGAAGTTGGCACTTTAATAGGAATTGTCTGTAGTTTTGGGTGGGAGTTGAATTTACTTAAAACAGTAATGCTCTTCAATTCTTTGATTGATAACAGTTCCCGGTTTGTTAAGGAGCTTCATTATCGATTTTACTTTATCTGCGGGCAAGACTTGATTTTGCTGAAACTAGTGAATTTCTTCAATTACTTTGTTCTAGACAGCCCTTTTTTTTCTTTTATTAGCTCTACAACATGCTGATATGTTTCTATTTCTTGCAGCGTTTAACAAAGAATGAGGCTTTAGATGGAGATCTTTGATTGATGGGGAATAGGGTTCTTTATTAGATGGCGGCTACGTGTCATCTGAGCAGAGAATGCAATAGGGTTGCATTGCTCTGTGCGGAGGCAGGTGAAAGAAGGGAAGCATCAGTGGAGGGAGGGCCTGGAGTATTGCCATTACGAGAAATGCTTCATGGAGAAATGGAACCCGAAATCGAATCCTCAAGCATGTCAAAGCGGCTCATACGAAGCCTTAGCCACAAGCTCAAAAAGATAGGTCGAAGCTCTAACAGAGAAGAACAAGAAAAAGAGAAAAGGAATTCAAATTCTGGGTGCCTTGGTTTCTATGGGAGAGGAGGTGGGTGTAGAGTGGGTGCTGATACATTTGATGGGATCGCATTGTTTGGGGATTCCACTTTTAGGAGGAATTCAAGTGCAGGAGAAGGAGGCTATGGTTGTGTTTCTTTGGACACGGGTTTTGGGAGATTGGGTGGTGTTTGCTCAAGCTCAGAGGACCAGTGGAGTAGAGTTGATTGCTTTTCTTATGGTGGAGCGGAGAGGTTTTGGAGGAGAAATAGTAGAAAGGCAATTGAGGATAGAAGGTTGGATTCTTCGAATGATCTTTCTTCACCTTCATGTGAGAATCGGGTTGCTATGCTTTCTGATGATATACTCCAAATGTGCTTGGCAAGGGCCTCTTTGACCACCATAATGAATGCTCGATTGGTCTGCAAAAGATGGAATTTATTGGCAAGCACATCTCATTTCATGCAAATGAGGCAAGATTTTAAGTTTCAAACTCCATGGATTTTTCTGTTTGGTGCTGTGAAGAATGGATTATGTGTGGGGCAAGTCCGAGCTTTGGATGTGACAGCTGATAAGTGGCATAAAATTGAAGCGGAGTGCTTGAAGGGAAGGTTCTTGTTCTCTGTTATTAGTGTTGGAACCTCGGTTTATATTGTGGGTGGGTGCTCCAATATAAGTAACTCTGGCCAAGTCGAGGGCTTCGGTTATAGGAAGCATAGAGAAGTGGTTGTTTTCAACCCTCTAAGTAGGTCTTGGAGCAAGGCAGCCTCAATGCACAATGCAAGATCGACACCTTCTTTAGGGGTTTTTGAGGCTTATGATTTGAATCATGGGGTACTGATGAAGCGATGGAGCTCTAATTCAAGGGGAGGGGCAAGCCAACTTTGCAATTCTAGGTCACGGATGAGGCGTGTATCTGAAGTTTATGATGATCCACACAAGTTCTCGCAAAGGCGCCATGTCGGGGATGCCATTTCTGAAACCGACCCTCCATTGGAGTCTAGAGGACAACCGTCTTGTTCATCTACTTCTCATAATTTTGAAAATGGCAATGTAAAGGCAAGAAGGTTTTTCTTGATTGTAGTTGGTGGCCGGGGTTTATGGGATGAGCCCTTGGTTTCAGGAGAAATTTATGATTCATTGTCTAATAGGTGGGTGGAAATTGAAAGATTGCCTGCTGATTTTGGAGCTGTTTGTACAGGTGCTGTTTGTAACAGAAGGTTTTATGTTTATTCTGAATCCGATAAGCTTGCAGCTTATGATTTGGAAAGAGGTGTTTGGATTGGCATTCAAACTGCTCATTCCCCTCTCCATATCCATAGATATCTCCCCAAACTTGTTTCTTGTTGTGATCGACTGTTCATGCTGTGTGTCTCATGGTGTGAAAGGGATGGTCATGTTAATAGAGAGGACAATAAAGCTACAAGGATATTATGGGAGTTAGATGTTGGTCTGCATACTTGGAGAGAGGTCTCGAGACACCCTGATGCTCCTATGGACCAGGAAGCTGAATTTGTTGCAGACAATGGTCGAATATATGGGGTCGAAATGTTCAAAATATTTGGGCAAGTACTTGATTTCCTAACTTCATGTGATGTTTCGGATTCGACAATGAAGTGGAGCCGTATCACTAGAAAGCATGTTGCACTGGATTTGGATGCCCATTCGTGTTGGACTAAATCATTGGTGGTGTTGCCTTTGTAAATTACTCGTGGCTTCCCATTTTTCTGTTGCTCCTCGACTGTCTTTTTCTTCTTTTTTTTTTTTGGGTGGGGGTGGGGTGTCAATTGGAACCTTGGATGCTATGGGCCCTACGTCCTAATCATGAAGCCAAGATGCCCAACCCTAACTCTGTTCAATTCAGTCATTCGTTTTGGGGGTGGAGGTAGTTGACAAATCTGTTGCTATCGTAACCGTCATTTGTTGATGAGAAATGTATTGTGTTGATTGGGCTTATTAATATAAAAAATTCATGTATTGGCAGCAACTTGAGGCTGCATTTGTTGATATCCTTGAGGCGTCATTTCTTTTGGCTTTTTCCATTCAAGCTCTTGATCTGTATCTGAATTGATATCATTGATTTAGTGTTTGAAATCATGTTCATAATTGTTTATCATTTTACATTGGTTCATGATAACTTCATCGCTCAGTTTTCCTGATGTAGTCTTTAGTATATAGTTATAATAAAACATGTTGAATGGATGTGGATAGGGAGCCACTATTTAAGTTCAGCTGCACTTGAAGCTTCTTTTTTGTACTAGTGTGGGAGAAATTGCCTTCTCTCTATGAAGTACCTTTTTTGTTCAAGTGTGTGAGAGCTGCTCATCTTGTTTTGCAGCTTATTTAGTGTGCTAGTGTTTGGGGACACCCCTCCTAATCCCTTCTTCTCTTCCTCTCTGCATATGTGCTTGAGTTTCTCTCTCTCTCTCTCTCTCTCTGCTTATTTAGCGTGCTAATGTGAGGGGACTCCTCCATCCCCTCTCCCTCTCAACATATGATCTGTGCTAGTGTGCGGGGACTCCCCCTCCCCCTCCCCTCCCCCCTCTCCCTCTCTACATATGTTCCTCAGTTTTGCTCTCTCTTTCTCTCTCTCGGTTCGCGTTTGTTACTTAATTTTGATTCACATTAATCAAACCATAAAGCAAAGGTATCCAGGGTGATTAGGACTTGCTTGCAGAGCCCTCCTCCTTAGGGCTCACTGTAGTTGAATCCCGGGCCTGCAGTGGTGGGAGAATTTTTGGGAGATCACTTCAGCAAAGTTCCATTTATGTGCTTCGGTCCTAGCAGGGGCCATTGTGAGAAGATATTTCTCGGGTTTGTCAGATTTTGTGAATCAGTAGAAGGATATTGATAAAGCAAAGGCACCGGGATTGGTTAGAACTTGCTTGTGAGGCCGTCCTCCTCAGGATGGGGGATTTGCAATATCACTTTGGCAAAGTTCTATTGACATACTCGGGAAGTGAGATAGAGGTCTGTTTCCTTCTCTGTGGGTAAGAAACACTTATAAAAAATGGCCAAAGATTATCATTGAGGATGACTCCAATAATGTAATTAGTTGGACCAAGGGGAGAAAACATGCCAATGGCATCTCCAGATAGTGTTTGATGAGATTCACACACCAAGGGACTACAGGTATCATTTAACCATGCTTATAGATAGTCCAATGTGGAAGTGGATGCATTGGCCAGAGGAGGTGTATCTAAGATTGACCATTCAGTTGATTTTTTTATTTTTTTTATTTAATGTATAAGAGGTTTACAGCATAGGGTCTAGCGCACACAGGCTCACTTTGTAAAGAAAATGATAGGATGCGATTTGTGTAAGGTTGCAACTTTTTTTGTAGAAATAAGGTTGTCTTACTCTATTCTGTCCATTTTACTTGGACAATATAGATTTGACACATCAATTTGTCCTCAATAGATTTCAGTTACCAACAAAAAACAAGGCGCCTTTGGATGAACTACAGGCATTAACCCTTGAAAGGTAATCTTGCAACAACAGCAAGCACCTTTGGAAAGTTTCTATGTGAACATGTGCTTTATTTGAAACATGAATACCATAGGACACATTTTTCTTTATCTTTCCCAATCTGTCTAGATTGTTCGTCATCAGAATGTCCATTTTATTAATATATTTATTCATTTTTTTAATCTTCTTTCCTATTTAGCGCCTAGTTTAGGAAGCTACCTCTGTTCTTCTGTCGTTTTTTTTGTAGTGAAGTTTTTAGGAGACTTAAAGATATCATTCGTAAGGCCAGCTGGACTCCAGAATGCACAGCAGCAAATTGTGATTAATGATATTGAAAATTTTCATAAACTTTATTTTTAAAGAAACTAACAATATACCATGCCGAAAACCTGCACTTTGACAGTTACAAGAATGGCAACTCTCTCCATTAACTTGTAATATTATTGTTTTACAATGAGTATTCATTTTCCCCACATCAAAATTTTGGAACACAGTGGCATGAAAGATGCCAATACACTTGATTGAGGAGAAAATAATCACAATTTACACCCTCTGTTTACAACTGAAAGGACAAAAAAATTGGAGATCACCTACAAAAACTAATTATCAAAATTACCTGTGGAAACTGATAGAATAATGATATCTCTCATCTCCATTAGTTTCAACAATTAGCTCAGGTGGCTCAACTTCTCCAGGCAGAAGAAATCTCAAGATTGTTGTCTTCTTCCCACCAAGTTGCAGTCTGCAACGCCACATCACAAACCAATATGCATGGTAGGGTACTTTGGTTAACATATAATACAGGTTGTTCCTTTATTAAATTATCACAGTTCATTAAAATTGGAGAAAAAATGGGGAGGGGGGGGAAGCATTTGAATCAGTGTTTAAGTATCAAGTGGTCTTTGAAAATAATTATATTCTGGCAAATGGGTTTCTCAGGGTAGGGTAAAGAGTCCAACTATCCTAATAGTTGATTATGAGCTCCATTTAAGGCTATGGATTACAGTCCCCTTGTCAAGGGTTAACAAATGATTTGAACCCAAATCCTAAGGAATCAACAAAGACGTCCAAACCACTAAACTAACAAGCAGAGGCCATGGTAGTTCATACCCGTAAGTTGTTAGTAGATTCAGTAATTTTTCCCTGATCAGTAGCACATTCATCAAGCTGGGAACTAGGTAAGATGAAGCTAGTAAGCTTGCTTATATTTTGTTGAAATTTTTTGTTTGTGGCAAGAAGATCTTCTGAACTTAAGAACTTCTTGAAATATAGGGAACAAAGGTTATTATTCTATTCTCTTGTCGAAAAACACTAACAGAAAAATTGATCTAATTAATATGAATCAAGCATCCATTGTGGGAAACAGATTGTTTCTATGAGATGGGAAGAGCGACATAATGAAATTTACAAAAATTTACCAGCAGAATTAGTACTCGTAGAAGTGGCAGGTAAAAGTAGAATCAGTATAGTAGCACTAAGTACTAAGATCAGAAACAGAAGCCAAGGGAAATTTGAGTTCATTCTGACCTTATAGCCTCTTCTCAGAAATTCCAGGGAGCTTCCTTCCTCTTCTTTCAGTCCTAGAACTCTCAAAAGTTCTTCCTTTGTCTAAAAGATATGACATACTCTAATGAGCAAGACATGATAAAGGAATACAACTGAATATTTTATGTAGTGAGGCCAGAAGTAATACCTCACCCAATGTGAACCGTTCTGAACTTTCAGCAATACAAATAAAAGAGCCATCAGCTTGTTTTAGCATTACCTGCCAAGGCCCTAGGCCAATTAAAGCAAATGAATATTAGAAGCAGGCATCTTTTAAACCTCCCTCCCTCACTTCATCGTTCTTTTAGCATTTACATCACAATTTCAGAAAAATTTCATGGCAATAATTGTAACAGCACCAGTTTCATAAACGGACATGGGGGAGGTGCTGGGTTTACTGATTGACACCGATTTAATTCTTAAGGCATAATAACCAGTATTTCAAATAAGCATCAGGCTAATCCATAGCATAAAGGAATGAAATCGACAGGTATTATGTGCTGTCATGATGTTTAATAGGGTATTTGATGGTTATGTCTTGATCCATCTCCAAGGAGATACCTTGTAATTTCTTAGTAAGTACAGAACTGGAGATGGGACTGTCCTTGTATGTGGTTCGGAATTAACTCTTTTGGAAACAAGAAATTTCCTTCGTACTCCCAAACCCTAAATCTCCAACATACAGTTAAAAGTCCAATGAAAAGAATAGCGAGCTCATCTCTCAAGCTTATAAATTTTTTAAGTTTTTTATGTAACATGAAATACATAATGAGAGCTTCTAGAGAAAGCCCCACATCATAATTTAAAGAACCCCATGATCACAAGCGTTATTTCTTGGTTGATTCTGAGATCATTGACCAGAAATATCAGATAAAATCATAATCATGCTATAAAGAATAATGTCATTGCATAATATTTTCACATGCAAGTGCCAGCTGGGAATTTACAAATATGATACAGTGCAACAATAAATTATCTGATGTTTAGCAAATGCAGGCCAGCAAGTCAATTTCACCAACATGTGCATCCATACCTGGATATTGGCGAAACAAGGCACCGCTATAGTTTAAAACGTAAGGTGCAACTGCAACTGTCTTCAAACAGAAAACAAAATTTTTATTTGACAAATTGAACCAAATCAATACTATCATATAACTCATCAGTAGAAAACCCATGATATTAAGTATGGTTACCTTTGAGTAATCTCTAATTCGAATATAGAATACAGGGATGAAATGAGAAAGGAATCTGTAATGCAAATCCTTGGTGGGGAAACCTAAAAGGCCCAAGTCAGCTCTGCAAAAAAAGATGCATGTAGTTCATAGGATTGAAGGCATTTCTGAAGGGCCACAGTATGCATCCATCTGGAATTAGATACTTGTAACCAAGCATACCGCAAGGTGTCCAGTTCCAAATTGAAAAGAAGAGCTGGCGTAGATGCAGCAAACATTTCCTGCACGTACAATTGATAGCCCACCTCATAAAGTTGATGGCAGAGGACAATTTGACTTAAAGTAACACAATGGATGGGTTTTAAATTCTGAACGCGCATTGGAAAAGAATTTTAAAAATTGAGATTAGTTGGAATCTTCATGGTGTCACCTAATTTGCTCAGTGCTACTCTGTCTTATCGAATATGCCAAATTAGTCCTGTATAATTAAATTTGATTCCTTTCTCATTGTTAACATGGATGCTACCTGCAACCTAGGATGCAATACAAGATGTCCAAGCTGCTCAGGAAAGGAAAAACCCAACAAAACATTTTCCCTTATACAGTTCATCTGGACAGTAACATTTGAATTGGCTACAACTACCAAATATGATGGTATGAATGTACTTGAGTACACTAGATGATGGCACCAGCATAACTCAAGAAAGAAAACTGACCAATGGGATGAGACCGTACCACATACTTCTCAATGACAGAGAGATCCTGCGTACTACAATTGATGAAAACAAACAGCGATGGTGGCTCGTCAGACTTCCATTGACCTGTAATTATACCAGAAAAATACAATAAAATATTGAGAAAAGCAGCAAGCTGTGCTCAACTCCCAATAAACAAATAAATAAAGCAACAGGCAAATATATTATTGACAAAGAAATGGCATGCCAACTTGGCATCTTGGAAAGAAATCTATGCATGAGAGGTTCAATTTTTGGGCAAAACACTGTTGACAATAAATCTTGTGAAAAGCCACCTATCATGAATATGACTAGAAAAAGATACTTCAAGTATACATTGAGATAGATAATCACCCACCAACACTTAGTTTACATAAGAGATCTTAACAACAACATTTACCCAACATATCACAAGGGGGTGTGACACGGAACATCCTTGCTTCACTAATCTTAATCATATTATGTACATGCCTTGAGGGTAGCAACTCCTCATGTGGTATATAGTTGCAATGACAAAGAATCAATAAGACACAATATTCACCTTGTTAATCAACTTTAGTTTCTTGGTGACAGATCCTTGTGCACAATATTTAGTATTGGTAAAGGTTTCATCATAAGGTTTCCTAGTCTACAGAGTATTCAATGAAATGATCCTCAGCTATAAATATCCCAACTTCTTGCTCAAAGGGATAGGACAAAAACAAGAGTTGTTATCACATATAGATATACACACCTGATGTACAGGAGCAAGGTCCAGGGCTCCTCCTTTGGCCAAACCAAGCTAAACTATCCACTAGAAATTAGATCCATCCAGTATCTAAGAGCCACCACATACCACTATTAACTATCTAATATACTTAGCTCTTTCTTTTTAACAATGAGTTATAATGTTGTATTGCATAATTAGAATGTTACACAGGAAATGAATAGCATTCCTCCAGCAATGAGAAAGGTAACTTATGGTAACACACCTGGTATGGGCACTCTACAACTGAGCAAACGAGATTTGAAATTTCAAATCATGGACATGGGGCGACATACCAAATTTGTAACTTCTACGAAATGCAACAGTCCTACAGATATTACTAGAATTGATTTAATTTATGTAATCAGATTATTTTTCAAGCAGATTATTTCTCAAGCAAACAGAATATTAAAACAACCAAGAATGGTCCTATGATGTATGCATACTTTTTTTAATAAAAATGCAGATCGTATGCATCATAATGGCACAAGAACAATACAGGAATAAAAAATCCTTGTTCTTGTATCACAAAAGGACAGTCTGAGCATCCCAACCAACTTGTAGTCACCTTCTTCATCCGCGGCAAAATCAAAATCCAATGTATTTCTTATGGATTTGAAGAAAGTTGACACTGGGCCACTTGGTACGTCGTCCAAACTACCAATAGTCACACCATTCACCTGGAAAAAAATAAATTCCACGTCTGAAGCGTTGTCAAAGAGCATGGGAACAATTAAGAATGGTGCACCCGAGCGGAGAAACCTTTCACCAATCTCCCTCTCAAGAAAAAAAAACAGAACACCCTTGAGGCCATAAGCTCTACCTTGCACACTACATGTGTGTAGATTGTAGAAGTATATTAACCAATAAGTGAGAAAAAATAGTTTCATACTGTCTCAAGAGCTGTTTTGAAGAGCTGAGAAGCCCGACGCTTTTCTGGTTTGTCAGGGAAAACCTACATAGATCAGAACATATAAAGAGAAAACTTAATAACAGGCAAAAAGCAAGAGATAGTTCAAATTATGGAACTTCAAAAGCTTAAAGAGTCTAGGTTAAAATATATAATAACTTGAAATATATAATTACTTACAATGCAAGCCCTGGTTCCCTTCATTTCATTGAGCTTCCTAACTACAGCCAACGAAAGCTGGATATTGGCGTCGATGAATTCATCTGAAGATCCCTTCAATTGATCAACAGGTTGAAATAATCACCCTATTGAGAAACATTATATCACCACAAACCTTTTTTTTCTTTTAATTAGCAACCATTGATTAAAAGCAAGCAAGCAAGATGTATTTACTTGGGTAAGAATTATCTACTAGGATAAGCATTGCCTTCCACCGAGTTATTTCGGACTGTTAAGAATAGCATAAAACTTGTTTTCCTTATGAAAAATAGAGCACTTTCGCTTAAAATTTGAGATAGAATCTTTTGCAAAATTGCAGAGCAGAAAAGAGTACCTTATATGAGGAAATGCTGCTGGGCAATGGCCTGATAACACAATTCAAGAGTGGAGCTGAAAATTAACAAGGAATTTGGAAAATCTAACAATCCATTATCATGAAAACATAGAATAAACCCAAAAAACACTCACGGGAAGTCGATTTCAAGGCGATTTTTCCCATCATCGAGAGCATAAGCCAGAGAATTGGCAGCATCAGACACGAGAACCTCATACGACTTGGGCTTGTATATGGGAACGCCAGCCTTTGGGTCGAAGCCAGGAGCTTCCCATGTACTCTTTCCAGTCATGGCCATGGCGAGGGGCCTAGAGTGAGGAGCCTGGGTAGAGAGAGAAACATGGGTTTTCGTAATTGTAGGTGATTTTAATGGTGATAAGGATAGGGAGCACAATGGCAGAAGAGTTGCAGAGTTCATGACCAAGGTCACCATAATCTCTCTCTCTAGAGTTTCTCCTTCTCTCTCTAGAATGAACCTCTCCTTCACTCTCTGCGCCGGAGAGGATGGAACGGATAAAGTGGAGAGCGCGAGAATATAGAGGGAGAAGGATTTGGACAGTTCGTCGAGCGGTTAAGTTGTTGAAGATTTTAACACTACGTCTTGGGTTCGAATCCTCCTCACTCACTTATATTGGAAAAACTTTAAAAAATGGTTTGTCTATAAGTAGATTATTTATCTTTACCTTTTATACACAGTAGTTACGATTATTGTCCCTCATGAGATGTCAAATTAGATAGTTTGGACTTTGGAGTGAATACAGATAGTTTGGAGTGAATCATAAAAGTATGATAATTTTTTTTTTTAACTTTGTGTATGTTCAATAACCTTCTTACAACCACTCATTTTAAAACAGAAAATGGGCTGATAGAACTGCAACCCTACCAAAATAAATAAATCCTCACCTCATAACTCATCAAAAATTGCAAGTTAAGTATTAACAACCTTTATATTGATATTCTCGCCTTGAACATTATGGTTGTAGAAAAAAAATATTTTAAGCTCTAAAAATAACGTAGATTGTAACAAATTATCTAGATTGTATTTACCCTTTTTTCTTTTTCTTTTTTATCTAGACCGTTTACTTTGCTTTTAAAAGAAGTATTCATAGATTTACAAGATCTGTGTTATTTTTTTAGTTTCAAAATTTAGTGTCATGTTGAAATTGATTTTAGATATCATAGAGATTTCTTCTGGATGATGATATGAGATGATGTTTTGTTTTGTTTTCATAAAGCCTAGGCCTTATAGAAACCTCATCCTTTCAAAATTTAAAGGGCAATAATGATTGTGACCTCAATGTACACAAGATAAATGATCTCTTTGTAAGGATTGTCAGTAAAGAGGCCATTTATTTTTTATACATAGATGTCACAATCATTAGATGTCAAATTGAATGGCTTGAGGTGAGTCACGAAATCCAAAAACTTATTATTCTTCTTTTTTGAACTTTGTATCTATTCAATGATACTCTTATAACCACCAATTTTATAATTTAAGAGACAAAAATGATCATGACCTCCATGCATAAGAGAAGAAGGGTGCAATCTTCAAATAGTGTCGAAAAATGTGGTTTCAATATTGGAAATATTTGTGATAGCCTTAAAATATAATTTCATCTCTAATTATAAAATTTAAAGCTTACAAAATAGTATAGATCTAACATATTTATGAAAACCTTGAAAATTTACAATAAAAAAAATGCACTATAAGATGTACCATTTCAAAAGCTTGAAATCCATTTTTTTATTATGTCCATGCACCTTGAGATCGAGATGATCAATTTGAGGATATTTGAGCATCAAAATAATCTCTTCTAGTGAAATTTTTGAGGTGCACCCTAATTTTATTGTTTAGAGCCTCACACATATAAACTTTTTCCAAAGAGGAATAGTATACAATCTCTTGTTTTTTTTTGTTAGGTGCTGTTGTATAGAGCCGAGGCTCTAAACAATCAAATTTGAGCCCACCTCCAAGTAGTGTAAAGAAATATGGTTTTAATATTGAATTTTTTTGTAATAGCTTTAAAATATATTTTTATTTTTAATTATGAAATTTTAAATTTCAGAAATAGCGTGGATCGAGTAGATATATAAAAACTTCAAAATATTAAAATTGACAGTAAAAAAATGCGTTACAAGATGCACTATTTCCAAAACTTGACTTCCATCTCATGTCCATGCATATTGATGTCAAGATGATCAATTTGATGATATTTGGATATCAAAACATCTTCTAGTGAAATTTTTGAGGTAGACTCTAATTTGATTGTTTTAGAGCTAGGCTCTATATAAACTTCGGGTGCAATTGGCATGCGGACGTCTCCGTAGGTGCAGAGGTACGGTGCCTTTCAAATTTTATCATGGTCTATAATTTTGATGTAAAATGTTATTAGGATTATATCGGAATCTATTTTTATATCTAATTATAAATTTTAAAATTTTAAAAAGGTTAAAATCAAGTAGATCTATAAACATATGAAAATCTTGAAAATGGACGGTGTAGATAATATGTTGTAAAATGCACTATTTTTTAGATTTAAAATCTTTTTATTGTTCATAGTCACATCTCGATGTCGAGATGATCAATCAAAGGGTTTTTCAACATTAAAACTACATTTTCCCAATGGATTTTTGAGGGGAATCCGTAATTCTACATTATAAGGTAGCATCCTTGGATAAACTTTTTCCATAAACTTATTTCCGACCAAGAACAATATCTTATTATTTCTGACCAAGGTTAGTCTATCATTATGTTGAGGACTCTCTCTGCTTGTAAGACCATAAAAGTGCCTTTAATTAATTAGGGTTCCCAACGGCCAGTTCAAAAACTTTTTGAAGCTTTTACAAGGACGTGCGTTCTTGAAAACCGAACCCTAAAATACAATTTGTCATCATTTTGAACCCCCAATGATTCCGCAAAGAGTTTCAAAATTCAAACCTTTTAATTGACTGAGGTGACTACTTATAGTCTTGCGCGACCATATAATCAGATATTGATACTAGCATAATATGGTCTCACGGGACAGATTGTATGATTTACGCCCCCGCGGGAGAATATCCACCGAGACAAAGTTTACTAAGATCCAATTATGACAATAAATGGACCCGCGGTACGGTTGCTTGGTCAGCCAGCGACAGAGGGGGAGCATGACGTTCAATCTACGCATGTTTGGTGGAACTTATTTTTCATATCTCACAGTCCGATCTATCAACTGAGCGGTGATAAAGCTAATGACCACAGAGTTGTCTTAAATCCTAACCCAGATCTTTCTCTCTTAAATCCTAATCTCTCTTTCTCTCCTCTCTCTCTTAAATCCTATTGTAGATCTCTCTCTTAAATCCTATGGCTCAGTGTCGGATGAATTAGTCCTTGCTTTCTCTCACTAACCCACTTTGCCATTCCTCGGCTCAGAGGCGAAGAAAGTATGTGAAATCTGCACTCTTTCTTAATTCTCTCACGGTTTTTTTGACTGCTTCTATAATTTATTTTTATTTTTCTTATTTTGAAATTTTGGTGCCTGTAGAGATCTGAAATCCATTCTAATTTGGGTTACAGTGATAAAAGATTTGTGCAGTTTGGGAATTTGGGTTCTGAAATCATTTGAAGAACATTTCCTCTGTGCAATCTCTTTTTTTTTGCCTTGGTTTAAGCATAGATCTCTATCCTATTTTTGTTACGAACGGTTCCTTATGTACATAGATTGCATTGATCTTGAACTCTAGATTTTCAGTGCTTGTCTAGTTTGGAGTCAACCTTTTATTTGAAATCAGCAAAGCCATGACAATGGCCCATCGAACCTAAGGATGACATATGATCCATTACAGCCCTAATTTCCTTCACTGAGCTCAAAATGATTCGACTGCTAGAACCAAATCTTCCAATTTTCAAACTCTTAACGAAAATATAGAGGCACCCAAATCGGCGGGGCTACTTGTACCAGCCGATTCGGCCGATTTGCCTCTCGCTATCTAATTTGTCCTCTTCTCCTAGGAAGATGCTTTAGTTGTCCTATGAAGTTGTAGGGAAGAAGGAAATGGAGGTCTCTAGTCTCTACATACCATTTATTTACCATTCATACATTGAATTCTCCGCTTTAAAGCCACCTCTACCCTCATGGGGATTGCTCTATGCCCTTGAAATACATGAAAAAAACTTCCAACTGGCTATATGCCTTTCACCGGCATCAAAAGTCGCAAAAAACGGAAGAAAACTTGAAGTGGAAACATATGATTTGATCATGTACTTTGCTTTTTAAGTATGAGATATGTTCAATCTGCTTGGTTTTAGCATAAGTGATATTAATCAAAGACCGAAGTCCGGCACACTGGACTTTGATGAAGGGACTGTATTCCTACATGAAGCACCATTAACTACCAATTCTCTTTCATATGCACTTGTTGGAAGGACATATCCAGTGGGATAACAGTAACTTGAATCTCTCTACAATGTATTTAATCATCCTTATGCAAGGATTTCCATTTTAATCTCATGTTATTATTATATTAAGAGCAAATAATGGTGGGTTTGAGTTGTTGATAAATTGGGGGACAGCTCTGTTTATATTTTCTCATTTTTGTATAACTAATGACATTGCTTTACTAGCTCAGGCTTGGTTTGCTTAGGTAACACATGCTACCACTAATCAAGAATGTGTAGTCATTCAGAGAAAAGAAGGAAACAGAAAATATTAATGGTATAGTCTGGATGGGATGCCAATGCCATAGCCATGGACTGTTTTATGCGCCTTTCATCTTGGGACATGACCGTGTTTAGGGTCTTCGCATGGTTGTAATCTCGACATGCCAAATTTACTCTTTACTCCTCCTTATTTGCCATATCTGCCTAGTCATTTCTTTGCAGCCTGAAGGAGCTTTTGCCTATTATCTCTTATCCATGCAATTACCAGGATGATGGCTGTCCCTATACCTGGGGTTAGCCTAGTCGGAACCAAAATTTTTCATGGTGCTGGGAGCCACTATATGAAATGTTTAGATCGTGTATAACTGTTTGTAGATTTTGTACCAGATGGGAAAGGCTTTTGCTGTAATTAATTTTTGCTGGATTCTGTTTGGTTAAATGGGTGTCCATATTGACTATCTTTCTTCGTGTACACACACACCCCAGTATAACATTTTACTTCTCCACTAACTAATATGTAGTAAGTTACTTTGTACTGCACAAAAAATTAAACTTTTGCTGTTTCACATGTTCACCGTATCCAAGTCTCAATATGTCAGACATGAAAATGGATGATGCCAAAGAGAAGGAGAACACTGTTGAAGGGCATATGGATGAAGATTTCTCGGAGGAAGATACAGACACTTTAGATAAAAATGGTAAAGGAAATGAGGAAGAGAGTGCTAACATGCCATCTTGCCAAGCAGAGGTAGTCTTCATTCTCTAACTTATTTTCATTGAGAAAAAGCTATGTCTCTAAACCTTATAAAGCGTGGTATGTGCATTATAATCCATACCTTCCATAAACTTAATTATCTTAGATTCATTATACTTAAGGAATTAGAATTTCATTAGAAATCATTTTTCTAAAGTCTAGGATTTCTATGAATCTAGATACCTCGAGAAATTAGTACTACTTCACTTCAATGGACATCGAGTTTCAGTAGGATTCCTATTGAAATCATTTTATCTACTTTCTTATGTGAGCGTCATGAAAGCACAATGAGGAATCATGTCATTACCTGATCAATTACAATAAAGAGGCATGTGATTAGCTGTTTATTCTTGGCTTTCGAGCACATAGTGTTCTCAATTATGTGATTTCTAAGTACCTAAAAGCCTCTATCTTATTCAGGAGGAAGTGATTAAGAAAAAATATGGAGGAATCATACCAAAAAAGCCTCCTCTCATTTCCAAGGTAATTGCTTCCCATTTTTTTCTGTTGGAGTGATTTCTGTTCTTTCAGAGCCCAGTATTTGGCTCAGTATATGTGCCTAAAAGCTTGTTCCTTTCCTTTAGGACCATGAACGTGCTTTCTTTGATTCTGCTGATTGGGCACTTGGAAAGGTCGTATTCCTTAAATGTTGATAGTTTATGCCGCTATTAAGTGAAAGCAGTTGCCTAGAAGCAGCGGATTGAAAAAAAAAGGGAGTATCTGATTATTGTTTTTCTTTCTTTTCAATGCATGACAGCAAGGTGCACCTGCAGGCCAGAAGCCAAAAGGTCCACTGGAGGCTCTTCGGCCTAAACTTCAGGTAGGGATATTGAAACCAGTTTCTTTGCTTAGTTATCTGAGTCCACCAGATTAGTGTTGCACTTTTTCTCTTTGAATTTCAAGATAAACTGAATGATCCTTTCCATAATGCTTTACACCATCCAGATTTTAGAGATGTAAATCTATGTCACTTTGCTAGACATGATAGAACCAGAATGATAACTTTGGTACTCAATATTTGAGAAATCTGGAATCTGTGTTTAGAAATTCACCTTTTTCTTTTTTCCTTTTTCTTTTTTTGAGGTTGTAGTTCGTTGATTGTTAGTCATGGAGGCATAATTTGTGTTATGCTAGTTTTACTATGGTTTAAATATATGTTTGAGCTTCGAGGACCGGATTTTACTATCTACTCTGGCCCATTTAGACTCAACCACTTTTTCATCTTTTTTGGTTTTGTTTATGCGCATATCTGCACATATCTCTGATGTGAAATGAACTCAAATTCATGTGAAACAAGTTAAAAATTGGTGAATCGACAGAAAAGTGGGGCCGCGCAAATTATAGATCCAAAACCGGTACAGATCTTGATAGATCTGACCTTTCTTTGGATCGACTGGTAGCGTTAGCTGTAAATCTCACCTACTAGATCGTAAAAAGCTATGAATTTTAAATTAAACTAAGGAATAAACAAAAAAAATTAAGAAATAGCTAAAAATAAAGAAAGGAGAAAGCTAATCCTTAGAATATGCTAACAAGCAGTCCAACATATTTTGTTTATGACTACCTTTCTAACTTCGAAGGGTTTGAGCATGTGATCATCTTCCATGATCGGTAGTTTGGTTTACAATGATACAAGCTGCCATTTTTTTAGAGTTTATTTAGTTTTTCAGGTCTTCATGTTGTTTCTTATATCATTCAAGATATTGCCATTGGTGCATTTGGAAATACAAACATGTTGCCATCAAAATGCAGTGATCATCTCTTTTGAGCCCAGTGTTCATTGTAGCATACTTTGGTGTTTAACTTTCTTTGGAATGATTGATGTACAATAACCTTGTATGCCTCTCTTCGAAGCATCATATTTTCTTAGCCTGGTATTCCTTTTTTTGTTGTTTATGATGTGTAATAAATTGTGCAATTGTTCTAAATATGAAATACAGAGGATCAGGACTTGAAGAAACAACTCTTATGATGGCATAATATCTGACATCTTCATGTTGTTACTGGACACATCCATAATATTATTTTGATTCAAAATGACTCGGAACACTCAAATTTGTCATTCTGTCATTATAAAAGATCAAATGCAAATGTTTTCTCAAAAACAAAAAAGATTCAAATGCAAATGTTTCGGAACAGGTAAGAACTTGCTGATTGATAGAATAGGTTATTTGTTTCATTTTTGCAACTATGGCTTAAATCATGGCCCATTTGAGATTGGATAATCAGTTGTCATGTTAGTCATGGATTTCACTGCATAAACTTGCATTGCATAATCATACTCACGAATATAGTGCTAATATGTTATACTAATAAAAATGTTAACAGTTTCAAAAAATATGTTATACTAATAATTTGTTGATGGAGCAATATGATCTGTCATGGTATTGTACAATTTCAGTTAGAACCAGTGTTGAAAAGCATGGACTTGGGTTGAGACTTGCTAGGGTTCCAAGCACAAATCAGGCAACTTTAGAGAGTCTGAATGAGACTCGGCCTAGTCTTAAAAAACTAACAAAAAAACAAAAAAAGTGGGGAAACTGACGAGTCTCAGCCGGCTCCCACTGTTTTCTTCCGAAGTCAGCAGGCTGCTGCCCAGTCTCAGTTGGACTCACCCATTACTCGTTAGAATCGGTCCGCTTGTACACATATAGATTCTATGTTCTTTTCAATTTGGATCTGAGGATAAGTTGGACTTTTCTGCCAGTAAATTGCAAAACATGGTTTGTAATAGCCTGCTAACACCTTGTCTTCCTCTTCTTGATCACTGCTATGGTTGCAGTATGGTTTTTTTTGTCTTGTCAATCCTTGGAAATGGCAGTATTATTGACACACTCTCTCTCTCTCCAGCCTACCCCACACCAGCAGGTTCGTTCGAGGCGATCAGCTTATGCCCGTGCTGATGGCGAAGGTAATTTGCAGTTTTTTTTGTCAAAGATAACAATTTCGTTTTTGACATGTAGCAGTTTCCCATCGTTTTACTTCTGTCTTTGCTTTTCTGATGAAAGTGAGTTTATTACTTGCTTTTTATTTTTGCAGAAGGAGGTGCTTCTGAGGATCCAAGCTGCAATGAGTGAGAGGATTTTATGGCATTGGCAAACATTTTCTTGTCTCCTATTGTTTATTTCCTTCCACATAAATGAGGCCAATAGTGGTTCCTCTGTATTTTATACTGTATGAGTTATTTCTCTTCTATGCCTGGTGTTATATTATGATGTGATGGGGGACTTCATTGTTCCTTTATCGATTTACACTCTCTACTCCGGTATCGGAACTCTTTCTCGCTCCTGCTGTATTCCTATCCTCTGCCGGTCCCAACTCTCTCTACTTGCCTACTTCAACTCTATAATTCTCTCCAGAAAGAATCTAATGGGGAGAGAGCCACTTTACTACATAGGTTTTCCAAATTTACAACAAAATAAATTAGCCCTGTCTCATTTTTTTTCGCAATTTCAGTGATTTTGGGGGCCCTTATTAGCGTATATAGTCTGCCCTTGCTGGAAGAAACTTTTGGATTTAAAACTTATCTGGTTCTCAAACATCAATTAATATTTTCGGAAAAATATTTTGCGTTCATAGACTCGAAGTGAGGAGTTTTGTCACTAAAATTTTAGGTCTTAAGTATACTTTACGAAGAGTTTTACGGGAAATGCTGCAGCAAGAGTAAGAATTTTTCAAATATAAAATGTGGGAGCAAAATTTTCAAATATAAAATGTGGGAGCGTGTATAAGCATATTTACTTATTTGGGCAAAATATCTAATTCATCATTATAATTATCATTCAAGCTTTATCTCAATTATTTGCAGCTTGTTGCATGAATTATGTTCATCCATTATTCTCTATCAAGAAACATAAATTCAAGATTCATGATAAGACGTGTCTAAGTTTTATGCTGGTTGTCTATCTAGCATAACCCACCTTATTTAGCTATGCTTGAATGCGTTAAATAAAATTTTAAAGGCCTCACCCTTATTGGCCTAGCAAAAGTCCTAATTGGGATGGTTTTTAAATAGAAATTTTATTGAGGTTGCAACATTGTAAGTTGTACCTTAAAAATCCAGTAGAAAAGAGTGTTTCAAAGTTAGAAAGCATTCTAATTGAACATCTCAATCTTGATATATTTGGAAATTAAGAAAAAAAAATTTTTAAGTTCCAAAAAATAGTGGATTTTGTAACAAATTATTTGAACCGTCTATTTTTAAGTGTTTATAGATCTACCCAAAGTGTTTATAGATCTACCCAATTTGTATTGTGTTCAGACTTTTAAATTTCATGACTAGGGTTGAATATGAATATGGTTTTTCAAGCTATTATAAAGTTTTTGACACCATAACTACACATTCGGACAAATTTTAAAGGTACAGCTTATTTATATAGTCTAGACACCTCATACAAAACCTCACCTTGTATTGATACACCATGTAATTATCTAAAAATTATTTTGAGAAAAAAAGGCTGGATTTTAATTTTGAAAACATCGTGGCTATCCAAAATGTGGAGGGTTTCAACAATTTTCAAGGCAAACACGAAGTTTATAACAAATTGAAAAGTATATTACTTTTCATACAAGGAGGGTACAATTACTTTTGTCCGACGATTTCAAATCGGACAGTTGTAATAGTATTGATAGGACTCAAAGTTAAAAAGGAAAAATATTTCAAACTTTGTGAAACATTTTAATCCATCCAATTTAACATTAATTACTAGGAATCATTGTGATATCCTTATAATAAAAATAAATGGCCTTATAGTATATAATCTTATAACAAATTACTTTTTTCAGAGTTGGTCGTTAGATTAATTTGCTAGGTTTTCACCTACGAGAGGTAATACCATCCATTTTTGTTGGACGATATAAATTTCATATGCCCTTTAGGATGATCTAAGAAATTGTTTTGTCTTTTTTAAATTAGGTGTGGTTTGCATAAGGTTGCAATCTTAAACAATGGAAAATAAGGTGTACCTCCAAACTTTGTGAAGGGATGCAAGTTGGATATCCAAAATTCATAGGATAGTGTGAGAATTTATTTTTATCTATAATTATAAAATTTCAAACTTAAAAAATGGTCCAAATCAAGTAGATCTATCTATGCAAAAAATCTTGAAAATAAATAGTGTAGATAATGGGTTGCAAGATGTACTATTTTAAAGATTTTTTCTCCATATCTATACATTTTGTTGTCAGTATGGTCAATTAAATATTTTCTAACATCAAAAGAATATTTTTGGAAGAATTTTAGAGGTTCATCTTAATTCTATATTTTGAGGTGTCAACCTCATATAATTTTTTTAAAATAGTATCAAACCTATACTCTCTAAATAAAAATAAAAAAGTGTTGTCATCTTGGTTGATGTGACGTCGGGTGGAAAGCGGACCGACATTCAATGACATGTTTGAAAGGACTAACTTTTCCATTATTACCGTCTATCTATTTATTAAACGGTGATAAATCTGATGAGCAAGGGGTTTTGCATAACCATATGGATCATAGTATGTCCTTGGGTTGACCTAAACCCTGACCCGGACTACCCAAAGAAAACCCTAACTCTCTCTCGGTCTCTCTTACTAAAGACTTGTGCTCCTCATTCTTGCTTCTCTCGCTAACCATTTATCGGCTCGAAAGCGGAGAAGGTATGTTTAAATCTGCACCCTATATTAATCTTCTCTCACGGTTGACGAATTTTCTATAATTAACTATTTTTTAATTTAGTTATTTTAACTCGATGATACTGGAGAAACGTCAATAATTTGTAATTTCCATTCTACTTATTTTTTGCTGCAATGAGACTTGATTTTTTACCTATGTAGCGTTTAGTTTGCGCCCTTTGTTTTAGTTGTTTTGGGCATTTTCTTCCTGGTTTATTGTTGATGCATTTAGTAAAATTTCCCATATTTCTGGTTCTCTATTCCATATATCAGGCGTTTTCTGATTAATTTTCCTTCCATGAGTCATCTTCCTCCATTTCTTCATACCCATTTATGATAATGCATGTGAAATCATCAGGAAAGAGAGAGCCATTTTCATGGGTCTCTTTTATACTGTTTTACCCTGTTTTTTAGTTTTCTTACGATGTTAAGTAGTATTTGAGAGCGATTATGGTGCTTCTTTTCATTTTTAATTTTATTTGGTAAAATGTTACATTGATTTTCTAATAAGCACATTATTTAATTGGTTGCCCATATATGAATGTAGCACAGGCCTGGTATGTATGTCTTTGTATCTAACTATCTATTGTTGCTGTTGCATCTATCTGTTAACGTACATGTACTCATCCAACGCTAGTTCTACATAAATAAATCATCATGATAATCATCATCGTCCAAGTCTTATACCAATAATCTGGGGTCAGCTAGTTCTACATAAATATGTGCATTTGCATATTATAACTGGGCATATAATGATGAACCTAATGCATGCTGAATATAAATTTATTTCATATTTATATTGAATCAATAAAAATGTATATATTTAATTCACCTGGTATGAACGCCAGTTTGCATCTCTTAAATGATTTAGAAAAAGATAACCGTTCTTTTATATGTTCTGTTTCTGCCTCAATTGTAGATCAAGTGGTTCACCAAGAGTTGATTTTCCTTCCTTGTTCTGTGGCAATTTAATGTATTTATCAACATTTATTATTCACAATTTAGGATATGATATCTCTGGATTTTGAAGGCACCACATTGTAAATTTTGCTTATTCTTCCATTTCGTTTCTAGCTTCAGTTTTTATTCAATCTTTAATGCTGTAAGTGAATTCTCCAAGGCTCATTATCCCAGGTTTCCATAAACTATTTCAAAAGCCCATCATCAACCTATAGTTATGATAAAGGGCTTTTTTTTTTATTTTTTTTATTTCCCTCATCCTTTGGATTTATTTTTTATATTTTTAATGGGTTAATTTTGGTACCCCCTTTAGTGGGTTTCTTCTGGGGTAAGTCCCCTTTAGTGGGTTGCTATATAAAAGGATGCAACACTCTTGTTTAGTTGCACCAATTGCTTTTTTGTGTTTATTTTGCAAATTTAATGTCTTCTCCTCCGTAATTTGTTAACAACCATTTATTGTTAATGCTGACCTAAGAGATTGGGGAGAAATCCACTAACCTGATATATCTGAATAAATGCACAGTGCAGTTAATTTTACAGATATAAAAAGAGAGAACAAGAAGAGAAGGAGCAATGGTTTCAGGTTCCGGGATTTGTGCTAGGGTTGTTGTGGTGGATGCAAGGCACCACATGCTGGGGCGATTGGCATCTATATTGGCCAAGGAGCTGCTTAATGGGCAGAAAGTTGTAGTTGTGAGATGTGAAGAAATCTGCCTTTCTGGTGGTCTTGTCCGCCAAAAAATGAAATACCTAAGGTTCCTTAGAAAACGCATGAACACTAAGCCCTCTCATGGTCCCATTCACTTTCGGGCTCCTTCGAAGATCCTTTGGCGAACCATCCGAGGGTACGGCGTTATTTATTCTCTCTCTCTCTCCAACTCTATCTTAACAATAACTTCATCCATTTTATGACCTTTCTATTGAGTTAGTTTTTGTTGTTTTCAGGATGATTCCTCACAAGACCAAGCGAGGGGCTGCTGCTCTCTCCAGGCTGAAGGTGTATGAGGGCGTCCCCCCACCTTATGATAAGAAGAAAAGGATGGTCATCCCAGATGCTTTGAAGTAAGTTTCCTTAAGAACCTTATATTTTTTATTCCTATTAAAGGATTTATTGTCTCTCACAATGCTTAGGCTCAATAACTACACCTCTTTGTTTCTACTGATCTTCTGTGTGTCCTTGATACAGGGTTTTGAGGCTTCAGCCTGGGCACAAGTATTGCTTGCTTGGACGCCTCTCATCAGAGGTTGGATGGAATCACTATGATACCATCAAGGTAATTTTGATTCTGATTTTAGAAACTGGAAAGCTATAAACCTTCTTTGATCATTGTGAAATACCAATGAATACCAGTAAAACTTATTAGGTTATTTCTGCAATGTGTCTTGTCATTTCAAAGTTCACCAGAAACTCATTTTTCTACCCAACTGCTGTTTGATACATCCACTAAAAAGAACTCTGGCGAATAATGGGAAACGTTAAAGAGAAAAGAGGGGGAAAAAGTTAAAAGGAAAAGTGAGAAAAAAGGGAACAACTACTTGGTGATAGCTATACCTACATGTAAAATTTATATGCAGTTACTTATTGTATAAGTCACCCAAGTATATGTCAGCTTGGGTGAGGGAGGTCAAAGGTTTGAACCCTCAAGTTTGTCCCAAAAAGTTGATACAAGCTAACCTAGCCTTCTTTAATCGTATTGTATTAAGTCACCCAAGGAAAGAATGATATTTTGGGGAACATATTGTCATCTGTGGGACATTTTTGTTATTGGATCTCTTATGGAAAATATCTGTCATGGTTACCTTTGCCCTCACACATGTAGAACACGAAATCTGTGGTGTGGAACTGTGGATTTGCAGATGATATTGCATAGCCATTCCACTTGCATGTGATTTTTTTTTTTTTTTGTGTTTTACAACCATTTTTCTTGTGACTGCATCCACCTATGTGGCATGACATATTCTGTGCACTTCCCTCTATCTGAGTGAATATACTGGTGAGTCATGGTTGTGTTCATTAAAAATGGGTGCTTAAATGAGCCCCCGTTTAATTTCTCTAGGGGGATGCCTCAAGGGAGAAAAATAGTGTTCCTGATATATTTAAAATTGGCACCTTACTTCCAAATTTTCTAGAACTGTCATCATAGTTTGTGATATGCCTCACTAATATAAGAAAGTTTTCTCACTTACTTACAAAATTACCCCGTCTCCCTCTGAAGTACCCCTTCCCCTATTAGCCACCCCAATGTGTTCTTCCTCCTCCCTCTCTTGAAAGCCAAAATATCTGAGCCCTGGGTCTCTCTTGAAATTTTTAACTGAGATCTCGATGGAAATTTTCAGGATTGAAAAAAAGAAAGAAAAAAGGAGAGAAAGTCAAAGCCTTACGGCTTTATAGAGAGAGAAGGTTCTTGACTAGCTTTTCCAATCAGAAGGCTGAAATTTGTTTTTGTGGAGCATACTATTTAAAGAACATCTGTTTTGAGAAACATTATATGAAACTTGTCGGGAAGTTTGCAATACTGGTTCCAATTTCTATGACATACATCATGGAAAAAATTTGGTCAGAGTTATCTGACATCAATATCCCATCGATGGGTTGGACACTTGTGGTGCGAGAGTAGAATAAATAACATGGTAGGTGGAACCATTTCCTGACATGGCACTGATGGCTCACTACAGCCATGCTATTTCCCTATTCATATGGGTCTATAGTTGCCCTAAAATAATTCTATGCTCTTGTAAATGCTGCTTTGACTGTAATAGGGTGACATTCCTCACTTTTCTTATTCTCTCGTTTCTTTGAGTTTGCATCATTTGGCAAGTTATCTAGGAGCTTGTTGACTGGACGGACAATTCCCATTGCTAAGTTCTGAATTTACAAACCAGTGATGCCATTATCATGCATTCTAAGCATTTGTGAGGCTAAATAACATTTGTTGAATAGAAATCAACCTGATTGACTTGTCTCGAAGAATGCACTTTCATGCAGCAATATTTTTGATTTCATAATATGGTTTCCATTTTATTTTGTTGGATGAATAAGATTGTCTTGGCTTTGGCTTGTGGTTAGAGAGACCAAACCTGAATAGAATAATGGATTATTTATCTGTGGTCAGTGTTGATATATATATTACTTCCCAATATTGCTGCCATTAGTAATTAATCCATGTGAATTTTGTTGTCAGGGATCTTTTAAATATTGGAACACTCTCACTCTCTCTCTCTTACTGGTTTCAAGTGAATCGATAACCTTGGGGCTGTACATTGTAAATTCATTA
>NW_006500031.1:2097851-2114606 GCF_000471905.2 Amborella trichopoda
ATTTATAAAGTTTAAAGCTTAAAAAATAGTGTAGATTGATGATATTTATCAAAACTTGAAAATCTTGAAAATTGACGGTTCAAAAATGTATTACAAAATACACTATTTCCAAACCTTGAAATCAATTTTTTTCTCATGTCCATACATCTTGATGTCGAGATGATCAATTTGAGGATATTTGAGCATCAAAACAACCTCTTGTAGTGAAAGTTTTGAGGTAGGCTCGAATTTGATTGTTTAGAGCCTCGGCTCTATATAAAATTTTCCCTATATATATATATATGATAGGGTCAGCACAACAGCCCAGATTGAACCTAGACCGATCTGACAATCATGACTGTATTTCGGTAATATAATTTTAATATTTTTTATATAAATCTAAATAACATGAAAGTTAGAGCATCAACTCTTCTCATAAAATAAAAAATAAAAAACTAATACGCATAAAATAAATTGACCAAAATATCCATGAAATGTTTCAGGGGTATTTTGGTCAATTTATTTTATGAGAATTATTTTTTTGATATTTTTATTAGATTCCACTAGTTTTGAAGAATAGACACTTCAAATTTCAAGTGATTTGGATATGTAAAAAAAAAAATTAAAATTCAATTACGAAATACAACGATGATCATTAGATGGGACCAAATTCAATCTGGACCGTTCGGCTCACACTGTTCCATCAGCACATGGGCTAACAGGAGCTTTTTTCCATATATATATATATATATATTGTCACTATCAAGACCATGTTAGAAGCCCCGGGAGGTAGTGAATAAACCATGGAGGCATGAGTTTTGAATGCCATCAGCACCACCAAAGCTCTAAAGGATTATATAAAAAAATGTTTCAAAATACTTCTAGTAATGTGTTCTATTGTCTTTCCAATGTATTACTCATCTTTAGCTATAGCAAGGGATACTCGCACCTGAATGTGAACCTTCAAGATATAATGCAGTGCAATGGATGCATTTCCACTAAAGCAATGTGACATTTTAAAATCAGAGTAGGGTACTTCAATATAAGCTCCACCATTTGCAAATGTAAGTCACAAAAAAAATGTTTGAGGAGATCTACAAGAGTAAAACCCAACAAATAGGAACTAAAGGAACCCATGACTGGAGACCATGAGCTTATGAACAAAAAAGCAAACCATCTTGTTGAAAACCTTAGATATGCTAAGGAATTAAACAAATCCCAATTGGAAAGTCATATGGAGAACGAGAGGATACAAGACTTTTTTTCTGGGAAATTTACATCCAACCCCAAGACATAACCAACCCTATAACAAACCTCGAACCTTATGACACCAATAATGAAATCTCAACCCTTTACTTGCTACTCACCAAACTCCCCTCGTGGATTTTTAATCTATTCTCAGACCAAATTGCCATTTTCGGAGGGAAAATAGATCCAAACTATGGAGCCCTCACCTCTGCAACAATGGTGGCTGAAACATCGTCTTTCCCCTTCTCTCTCTTCCTCTCTTCACTCTTTGTCCTCACCCTCTTCATTCTACCAACAAAACCATAAAACCTCTCTCATCAATCTCCATTTCTCTTGTGGTGGAGAAGACAGAAATTGTTTGCCCCATTCTATCCATGTTTCTATTAGGCCCTAAGCTCTCCTCCACCATAATACTCACTAATCCCTATATCTCCACAAACCAAAAAATCAATATTCTCAAACCAACTAAAAAACACAGTGATTCCATGATTATCATGCTTTGATGGATACCTATGCTCCTCAAAAAACAGAATCTTATAAACTAACCCAAAATGCCACGAATATCAAGCTCTATGTGGCTTCAGATATCAATGATGTGCTATCTATGCAACCCAAAAACAAAAGGGATTGTTATACAATGAGACCATTTACCTTTTGTATAAGGAGATCGCAATTACTTACAACCATCCGATGTCAAATCTGATATCTTGGGTGTGTCACAAAGTTCGAGAAAATTTCTTTTGAACTTTGAGCTTGGCCAATGAAATAAATGCAGCTATCCAATTTCACATCCAATGGTCAAGGTTAATTGTGACCACCTTATACCATAGGTAAAATGGTCTCATCATATACTTTCCCAAAACAAAAATCTTCTAAAACCGCACAAAAATCACAATACTTCCATGTTTTCAAGCTTTCATTGATGTAAAGTACTGTGAATTTCAGCTGAGTTTAAGTGACAAATTTCAGTGAATTTAGGAGAGTTGCCATCCTAATTTTCATTTGATTTCAGGAGAGTTTAGACCCCAATTAAACTTTCTATCAATCAGAATTTTTGTCTTTGCATTAAAATTTAAAGATTTGTATAAATTTGAGGTTAAGGGGTTTTGAGATGGGGCCTTTGTATTTTTGGGATCAGGTGGTTACTTTATTATTGGATTTGTAAATCCCTGTTTTTGGCAACAGGGGCAATGGGGTGGTGGAATTAGAGGGCCAAAGGTTCAAGATTCTGTTATTTCCATTAAGCTCGTGAACCTGGTAAATTATGTTTTTTTTTTCTAGTATTTTACCAGGCTTTCCTATTAATTTTGTTTCACATTTTGCTGTGAACTGTGTGCTGAAATCATCATTAAAGGAACCTTGAGAATTAAACATTGATCGATAAAGGTTAAATCGATTAATAAAGGAACTCTGAGACTTCTTGTTTTGATTATCCTGATCCATGGTTTTCTTGTTTTGATATCCTGATCCATGGTTTTCTTGTTTTGATATCCTGATCCATGGTTTTCTTGTTTTGATATCCTGATCCATGGTTTTCTTGTTTTGCATAAAGAGTGTGGTCACTCATTTGCGTAGGAGAATTTTAGGTTAGAACTGTGGATGAGATTGCATAATTAGGGCCGGTCATGCAAATGAGGTGGTTAAACCGGCTTATTGCTCTTTCTGTGATGGTATTAGGACTTGGTTTTGATGGAATTAAGATTTTGCATTATGTTGAGAATACAAGTGGGGTTATATAAACCATTTTCTTGGCTTGTTACTTTCATCTGAGGAGTTTCTGTTTTCTTTTAGTGTTGCTCTGGTTATAATTAGACGGGAGAATTTGGGGTTTCAGATAGTGATGGGTGAGCTCTCTCTCTTCCATCTACTTTTGTCTCTTGGCTTTTGAATTCCCGTTGGAATGATTGAAGGATGCTGAAATTCAGTGTTTTAGATAAGGGATCATAATGGTGTACAACAAATTGACACATAAAAGAGAAAACTCATGAGCAGAATGTAAAGTTCAGTTGTTTTCCCCACCATTGCATGAGAAATATGCTAAAATCCATTATAAAAATCTAAAATATCGCATTGAGAATCTCCCTTCAAGACTATCCAAGGCATATATACATTTTGACAACCTAAAGAAGAATATTCCCAACAAAAGGGACCCCCTAAGGCCATAAGGAAATCAAGTTACACCATGAGGTGGCCGAGGTTAGGGCCATGGAGAGGGGCCCTAGAACACCTTTGGACCACTTTCAATAATTTACTGTATGGAAACTTTGGTCATTATTTATTATATTTGCACCAGTTGTGCAATATATATGTACAATCAGTGTTGAAAAATTTGGCACCCCAGGCACACCACCTAGGTATAGGCAAGCACCCATGGCAACCACACCAAAAGAATCCAACTTTTGGACAAGAGGGGTGCCTAGCTGCCAGGCGGGCACCTAGGCCTGCCTTTTGGCAGCATCAGGCAACCCCAAAGCCTCCAGCCGATGGAGGAAAATGGCCCTTGGATGCGACATTTTATGTCATTTTTTCTACCAAGGGAACAAAAGGGTTTTGGAAGGCATTCTATCCATCCAAATCCCCCTTGCCTTGTTTTTTAGATAGAGAAAAAAGGTTAAAAACAAAGAATTTGAGATTTGTTGAACGTCGGTTGAACATAATACAAGCTTTTTGTTTTCTTATGAAATAAGGAAGTACTCAAATAAAAAGTTCGTGAGACTTGAAGAGGTTGAAAAAATGGTGCTTCAGCAACCAAAGCCCACAAATTCGAGCCAACATTGATTGAGTTTTCGAAGGTTACTGTATTTTAATTTTTGGTTAAGGTTTGGTGATATTTTTTAATATTGGATATTGATTTTTTTCCAATATTGGTTTTTGTTTTAGTGTTATCTATTCAAATTCTGTTATGGAATTTTTGTCACTATTCAAATTTCAAAGTCCTAAAGGGTGACCTCTAACCTCGCAAATAGGTGCTGCCTTTGTCCTACACAGCTACACTCATGTAAACATGCAAGCCTTGCACTCTGATTCCATCATTTTCCGGGTGCATATTTTATCTCTGTGGTAACAATTGCTCTTTCTCCTAACACAGAGAAAGGAATTCCTTCTCAGCAGAAGCTTGTGAAAAACAGAAAATGAGCGAGGAAAATTATGATTTGTAACCACCCCCTTTAATTATGATACACAACATATCCACCCGGATCCCACGCTCCTGTAGTTGGACCTTCGGTGGATCTCGCTCCCATAACGGGGGAACATGATCCCAATTCCATAGAGCTCTGTTGATATAAATCACACTCATTTTAGATTAACCTTTTATAAGGAAACAAGACTTAAATGCATATCCATTAAAAAAAAAAAAGTAATTATGTTGAAAAACCATGCTCTAACAAATACCTTTACCTTATAGGTTTCGGACCTTTAGAATTTCTCATGCGATCCCAAAACATTAGGATCGGATGCCCTAACATGTTGGATTCGAGATCCCTAAACTTCAGAATACAGATAATAATCCTGACCATAGGGAGCATCTAGCCTATCACAATCCCATGCTCTTGCTCCCGGTCCCAACAACCATGATATGCAATGCAAAAGAGTAAAAAATAAATAATAATGATTACAATATCTACTTGCATAGTGACTTCCTATTGACATTGATAGATCTTGGCCAAATACTTAACCATAGAGGGAAGATTTATATGTTGGGGTTTACCCACAATCACAAGGGCTATCAATTTTTTTCTTAGGCTTGCTAGGTTTGATTCTTCATCTGAAGTATTGACAAACAGAGCTGTGTTTTTATGGGATTCAGCTCAAATAACAATCATTGTATCTTGTATTTTTTGTAGTACTCATCCAAAGATAAATAAGATTTTAACAACAAAGGTAAAGAAGATCTAACCAACAAAGTTAATCTCATCAGGCCTATTGAGTCAAATACATTAACACTGCCAGTGTAAAAAGACAAGGACTAGTGTCGAGACTCCCTAGGGTCACAATCCCAGCGACCTGACAGACTTGATCGAATCGAAACAAAAAGTAAACAAACTATCGGGAACCGGCACTCGACTGGTTCCCATGTGTTTGGCTCTGGATTCAGCAGCATGCCAACCCTGAATAACTTGGGGGAGTCCAAGTTGGCCTCGCCGATTTTTCCAACACTTATTACTGCTTAATAGGATCTTCAGGTCATTTGAGACATTTCACATCATTTGAATAGTTTTCCACAAAGAGAGAAGGAAAACATATAATGACTAGATTCATCATCCCATCAATTGGGAATGGCAATGTCTACCCAAAAGCTAGATGTCCATATGGTTACATGTAACAATTTTGAGTTAGATGACATGCGGTAAAACATGAATAATGGTTATTGTATCAAGATGAAAACACCTTTATTAAGAGATCAATGATTTTAAATTGTGACTATAAAATCGGGGAGGCACCACAGTCACAAGATTTCTGGAAGAAAAAAAAAACAATCAGATGAAAGAATACACATGCTTAAGAGATCTAATAAATCCTTAATTCAATCACGAAGAGATACAATGACGTGAGCTAATCAAATCCAGTTCAAATGTTAAAAGACATCAAAGACAACAACCATCAACTTAATCAAAAGAAATGGCATAGTAAGCAGCTTAGCTTAAATAGAAAATATCCCATTTTGAAAAGAAAATAACAAAAATTAAAACATGATGATGAATTTCCATCAAAATAAAGGCATAATCGGCTCATTCAGGATTCATAGATCTAAGTTTGCAGGCCCATCATCCCCAACAAATATTTCAATCCAAGAATTCTTGTATAAATAAAATTCAATCAAAGAAGAGGAGCTTGAGCATACCAGCTTAGAGACCTCCTTCCAAAATTTAGGAACAGGTTTCACAGTCAGGTATGCTTTCTGTAATGCCGCTTCTTGATCTTCACTCCACCCTTCACTAGCAAAACATTCAAAAGAACCTTCACTGTTCTTTGAATTCCAAATTTCCTCTTCATCCCCAAATTCCTCAAATGTGTTTCTTTCAGCCTTGCTCTGTTTCTCATCTTTTTTAACAGTCTTCATCTCTTTCTTTCCCCCCATTCTGCTCACCTGCTTGGGGCCAACAGAAGCAGTCTCCATCTTCTCTCTCTTATCCAAATCTCCCTTGTCTCTCTCTGAAGAATCTGGCACAACACAAGAAGAATCCTCATTGAGTTTCCTCTTAGAACCCCTAACCAACCTGGTCGATTTCCTCAAGGGGAGAATGCTATTCTCTCCAATATTGTCACTACCTACATTATCCAGCCGCAGAAACTCTGTTCTTGACAGAATTTCAGAATTCTCTTTCTGGTTTTCATCAGAATTTCTTCTTACAGCCATTTGGAAATCTGCTTTCTTGGTTTTCTTGGGAGAAAGAATCTGGTTTCTCATGGAGGTGGGCTCTTTGCATAAGGGAAAGCAATTGACATTGTTCTCTTCAATCATCAAGCCATTGGAGCCTGCACTAGCCAACCTCTGGGACTTTCTCCTTCCCACCATTTGGGTATTTCCTTGCCTGGTTCTTGCAACCATTTGGAAATTTGCTTTCTCATTTTGTTTAGGAGAAAGCATCTGGTTTCTAATGGAGGTGGGCAGTTCGCACATGGGAAAGCAATCGACTTTGTTCGCTTCAATCTTCAAGCCATTGGAGCCTAGATTAGCTAACCTCCGAGACTTTCTGCTTCTCACTATTTGGGTATGTCCTTGCAGGGTTCTTGCAACCATTTGGAAATTTTCTCTCTCACTTCTCTTAGGAGAAGGCATCTGGTTTCCAATGGAGGTGGGCATTTCGCACAAGGGAAGGCAATTAAGACAGTTATCTTCAATCTTCAAGCTTGCATTAGCCAACCTCAGAGACTTTCTCCTTCCCACCATTTGGGTATTTCCTTGCAGGTTTCTTGCGACCATTGGGAAATTCTCTCTATCAGATTTATTAGGAGAAAGCATTTGGTTTCTAATGGACGCGGGCTCTTCGCACAAGGGAAAGCAGTTAACACTGTTCTTGTCTTCAATATTCAAGGCATTGTAGCCTGCATTAGCCAACCTCAGAGACTTTCTCGTTCCGACCAATTGGGTATGTCCTTGCCAGGGTCTTGCAACCATTTGGAAATTTTTTCTCTCAGTTTTGTTAGGAGAAAGCATCAGGTTTCTAGTGGATGTGGGCTCTTCAAACAAGGGAAAGCATTTAACACTGCTCTCTTCAACCTTCAAACCATTGGAGCCCGCTCTAGCTAACCTCTGAGACTTTCTCCTTTCCACCATTTGGGTATTCGCTTGAGGCGTTCTTCCGACCATTTGAAAATTTGCTTTCCCAGATTCCTCAGGAGTAAACATCTGGTTTTTATTGGAGGTGAATTCTTCGCACAAGAGAAAACAATTAACATTGTTCTCTTCAATCTTCAGGCCATTCTTCTCTTCTATCTTCAAGCAATTGGAGCCTGCATTAGTCAACCTTCGAGATTTTCTGCTTCCCACCACTTGGGTATTTCCTTGCCGAGTTCTCGCAACCCATCTGCAACTTGATTTCTCACTTTCATTAGGAGAAAGCATCTGGTTTCCAATGGATGTGGGCTCTTCGCACAAAGAAAAGTAATTAGCACTGTTCTTTTCAATCTTCAAGCCATTGGAACCTGCATTAGCCAACATCAGAGACTTTCTCCTTCCCCCCATTTGCATCTTTCCGTTCTGGGTTTTATCAAGAGGAACAAGAGGAGTGTGAGGAAGCACCTCGCTTCTCATGGCTGTTTTTTTTTTTTTAGACAGTTAAATCCCCATAGAAGATCAATGTTGATGCAAAAGGAGATCGAAATCCCGTAAGAAAAATTTCAAATTTGAACCGGAGAAGTGCATTATAATGAAGTCAAGGATTTGCAGAAACTTTTTTTTGGGTTCAATTTGCCGCAAAGGATCATTTCCTTGGGTTTTAAGACCACTGGGAGAAATCTTCCGGCGAGGTAATGGTTTTAAGATCATCGGGAGAATTTTTCCCGGCGAGATATTTGGGGTTTTCCGATTGAAAAGAAACCCTAGATTTAAGGGTTTCGGTTCGTGACATCATGAAAATTAAGGAATACTGATGTTGGCCTTGCAATTTTATAAAAGGACATCAAGTCATTTTGAATCGGTGCGGTAATAAGAGGAGAGCAAGGGCACTTATTGTCAATTTACGCACTTTGAATTTGAATTTGAATTTGAGTTTGAATTCAAATTAGAGAGGGAATCGATGCGGATTCTTCATTTGAAAATTTAAACATAGTCTCCATTCGTTAAAGATCAAGGTGAAACCAACATTTGGGGTTTACTTCGATGTTTAGAAAGGCCAATTTGGAATTTGCTCGACCTGGGTAGAAATCCGAGAACAACTCCATTTTTGGGCTGAATCCTCAATTTTTATATACTACACATTTTGGAAAACGTGGTTCACTTTTTTGGAATACTTGAAGAATTCTCTTTTAGCACTCTTGCATAATGGTGATTTTCTTTTTTCCTTATTATTTTTATTATTATTTTTTGAGTAACGATCCTACGAGACCCTCCCACACAACACTCATATGTGTAGGACCTCAAAATATCACTATTAAATTTGGCATACATTTTTTATAAAAGTCAAGTCTCACACCCTTGTGATAATTTTTTTAGAGATTTGTATCAAATTTAATAGTGATAATTTGAGATCCTATACACATGGGTGTGAGAGGATCTCATAGAATCATTACTCTCATTTTTTTTTAGAAAAAGCAGTTTGCACGTCAGGGGAAGCTTGGTGATTTACTCTGTGCATGTTTTATAAAAAAAATAATTTGTGCGTCATGGGACACTTCTATAAAACCGTCCCCAAGGCGTTAGCTAGCCCTACAAAAATTTAAAATCTACAATGTTAAATTGTGACAAAATTTTTATTTTTTTAGGAAAATCATAAAAAAATATATTTATTTTTTATTATTAAAAATAAATCTCAAATTTTTCAAAACCTCATTCTTACCTCTTTTCACCACTGGAAGTTCTTCGATCCTCATCCCTCGCTCCTTAGAATTCAAAAACATAAATGCTCATACAATATGGAATCGAAGCAACAGATTATGTGTCATCTCAACTGTCCAATATCGACAACAGACGGCTGATGTGAACTATTCCATTCATTCACCATTAAATAGAAAAGGCGGACGCTCACCATGAATGGCTGGCTCCTCCCTTGGTAATAATCCAGGCAATCGGGGTCGTGGGGGATCGTCCAAAAAAATTCTGCAGTGGCATTTTCTATCTCTCTGGGTCCCACCTCTACTAATGCAGCAAGCAAAATTTATTTTGATGCATTGGATTGGGCATCTCTCTTGCACTTGGACTACGCCCACTCATCATTGAAAGCGACTAAATTGTTAGCGGAATCGCTCGGGCACCATAACTCGACCCGGCCCCTCCCCTTGAAGGTTGCCCACCCTATTGTTTAATTGCTACATAAAACTCTTCTCCTTCACTAATTACGACTGAAATATATCACACGCTTTTGAGAGGGATGTTGATTGCTCGACAAAGAGTGGCTCAATCTATGGTGGTGGGCCCATCCCCAAACTTTGTAATTCCTTTCATTTTGTTTTGTGGGACCTTGTCAATGTCCCCCTCCAAAGGGTAGGGTAGGGTGGTGTAGTGCTAAGGGTATGTGTAACCATCCATCCGCATGTAATTTTATTGTGAGTATTCATAAAAATTTAAAAACGGGTAAGGGCTCGTCAGATTTACCCCGAAATATTAACACAAAGGCAAACGGACACAATTTCTACATCACTGTGCAAGTCGCCACATCAAGAATCTGAAATACGACAGACAACCTCACTGTCTTCTCAAGGAAGAGAGAAGAACCCATGCTATCCTCCTTCAACCCTGCTGCTAGAAACTCCCGCTTTCTCTCTCATCTGACCCCTCTCTTCGATTTCCTATCCAAACCCATCTCCACCAGCCCTCCTCCAACCACTGAACAAATAGCACGACTCATACTCGATCAAAAATCACCCTGTGATGCTCTCCAAACCTTCACATGGGCCTCCAAAATCCCTCACTTTCTTCACACTAACTCAACTTATAGAGCTCTAATTCACAAGCTCTGCTCTTTTTGCTCTTTCCCCACTGCAATAAAAGTAATTAGAGAGATACCCATCTCTCTAAAATCTCCTCCAAGTGAAGATATCTTTCTCACTCTTATCAAAGGCTATGGAAGTGCAAAAACGGGAAACAAAGCCATACAAGTGCTTGATCTTATGACCCAGTGTGGTATCAAGCCATCTCTCAAGGTGTACAACTCAATCCTCAATGTCTTAGTGAGAGAAAACATAGACTTGGCCAGGGATTTTTACAGGCAAAAGATGATGAAATCTGGAATTTTTGCTGATGAGTACACGTTTGGGATATTGATGAAGGGCTTGTGTGCAACAAATAGAGTTTCTGATGGGTTCAAGCTCCTGCAATTGATGAAAAACCAGGGAGTCGAGCCCAACCCGGTGGTGTATAATACTCTAATTCATTGTCTCTGTAAAAATGGGAAGGTGGGTAGAGCCAGGAGCCTGATGAGTGAGATGACAAAGCCCAGTGATGTCACTTTCAACATTCTGATATCTGGGTATTGTAGAGAGAGAAACTTTTTGCAAGCCTTGGTCTTGTTTGAGAAGAGTTTGGCTGTTGGGTTGGTCCCTGATGTGGTTACAGTGACAAAGCTCATCGAGGTTCTGTGCGAAGAAGGTCGGGTTGCGGAGGCCAAAGAGGTGCTGCACAGAGTTGAAGAAAGAGGGGTTTTGCTTGATACGGTTGCATATAATGCTCTGATAAATGGATTTTGTAGAGCTGGTGAATTAGTGCATGGTGAAAGTGTTTTGAAGGGGATGTACAGGAAGGGATGCCTTCCAAATTCCAGGACTTATGATGCCTTAATCTCTGGTTTTTGCAGCCTGGGAAAGTTTGAGTTGGGTCTTAATCTTTTACATGAAATGACGAGAGAGAAAATCAGACCTGAATTCTCCTCTTTTGAGGCGCTGATTAGAGGATTTTGCAGGGGAGGAAGAATGCAAGATGGGCTTGAGGTATTGGGTATGATGGAGGACATTGGGACTAGCAATAGGGTGGTGAAGAAAGAGAAAATGGGTGTTTATAACACTATAATATATGGTTTTTACTGCGGGAATAGAGTAGACGAGGCTTATGAGTTTCTCACCAGGATTAGGCCAATTTTCACTAGAAATGTAGATATGAATCTTAGAGTTTTGGATTTATGCAAGGGTAGCAAGATTGAAGAGGCAATTGGGGTTTTTGATGAGATGGTTGGTGAAGGCAATGCACCCTGTGTTATTGTGTATGATTGTTTAATTGATGGGTTATGTAAAGAATGGAGTGTGTTTAGGGCATTTGGGCTCATGAATCAAATGGTGTGCAGAGAATTTTTCCCAAATTTAAAGACTCTCAGATCTATAGTTGGTGGGTTTTGTATGGAAGGAAATGTCAAGAGTGCTGCTAAATTCTTAGAGGAAATGGCGGAGAGAGGTTACTGCCTTGATGCTGGTGTTTATAATATTTTGATTGATGCTTTTTGTGAGAATGGGGATTTGGTTAATGCTCAGGGGATTTTGGAGAAAATGGTGAAAAGGAATGTTGTTCCTGATTCTTTTACTTGGAAGTTTTTGCTTGATGGTATAGGGGTAGATATGGTTGGGGTGGAGATTTTATGAGAGAGTAGCATCATTGTACTTCCATTTTTTATCTTTCGCTTCCGTTCCTTTGGTTTTTTGTGCGAGGGTTTGCCAGCAAATTTAAATTGCCATGAAAGGATAAATAGCTCATGTATTAACACTTCCCCATGGGAGACATCATATGAACTGCTTCAGCACTTCTCTCTCTCTCACACACAAAATGTATACTATTGTGAAAATCAGACCACCGTGGTCGAGTTTTCTTTGATTTGTTCCGAGGGGAATTGAACCAGTCTTACCAGGCCATATGGCCAAAAGCAAGAGAATTGATTTGTAGAATAATTTTTTCCTTCTTTTCCTTCTTTCAGAATTAGAAAATCGATGCCCCAAATACCAAGCTAAAAAAATCAAATAAAACGACAGAAAAAATTAACAAAAAAAGCCTCCCAACAGAGTGTTTGGAACTTGGACTCTGCCCTAGAAGCAGGCAGGGTCTGGGTCTGGGTCTGAATCAACAAGTTGGGCCCCATCGAGACTCCAAAACTAATAACAATGAGATTCCCAAAGTTTCTTCCTCAAACCCGTTACCCTATCAGGCCACTTGCTTGAGACAGAGTCGGACTGAGCAAGTTTCGAAACACTGGTCCAAACCGTAAGGTCCTAGGGTAGCAACCAGAAAAACAAAAAGAAGAGTGCAAAATCCATAAACTCATCAAACGTAAGGCTGGCATACATGGGGAGAAGCTTATCTGAGGCAACAGGCGGACTCCTGCCTGCCCAAACAATTAAAAAAACAAGATGCACAAAGAGAATACATACATAGCAAACAACATTTCAACCCCCCAAAGTAGAACCAAATAATTCCACTATAAAAAATCCTCAATGAACCCCTTACCTCTTCACCACCCAAGAGGCAACAACCTCCTCCTCCTTCAAACTCCTCCAAGCTTTTTTTCACGGCCATAGCCTCTCCCTAACCCATCTTCTGAAAAATCCCTGAAAAATTTGGCATCCTATTCACATGCCTGAGGGCTTGCTCAGCTACTTGCCGAGTCCTATAATCCCCATGTCTAAATGCATCAACAAGAGCTGAGGCCACAGCTGCATCCCCCGAAACCTCAGCAGCCACTTCCCCCGACCTCAACACCCTTTCCAACGCCCAAACCACTCTTCTCCTAAGCACCTCTGTCTTCCCCTCTTTCAATATCTCCAACATTGGCCCAACTGCCTCAGCCTCACACAAGGCTTGCACCCCTTGGTCAATATCAACCCCATCGTCCAAAAGTGTAGATAGGGCCGCAAGGGCAGCTTCCACTACTGCTTCATTGCCATGGTCCAAACAAGCTGCGAGCTTCTTCACTGAATTGCCCTCAAGCAAACAGAACGTCTCCCTCCTCGAGCATATTCCTAAGTGCACCGGGCACGTGCCCATGACCTCAGGTTGCTTGTAAAAGCATGAAAAAAGAACACCGCATGGCCCTGGTCTTGGGACCTCAGGAATGTTTGTGAGCTTCCTAGTCTCGGCCGAGAGGTTTTCAAGGGCCATGGCTGAGAGCCTCTGAACCTCGTCTAGCCCGTTGGCCTGAAGATGCTCGGAAAACAAGCCCACAAGATCGTGCTCTTGAGCCAAGTCTAGAGCTTCTTGGTCCTGCCCTATAACAAAAGTAAGCCTCGTCAAGATTCCAACAAGCCCAGTGAGGTATGAGGTCACAAACCTAGACCCACGAGTCTCGCCTCTCCTTAGTTCCTTGATTTGCAGTATGATGGCCCGAAAAGCCCCTTCTTCCAAGAGGCTTCTCGTCAGGCCCGAGTCTCTAATGGGGAGGTTGGCGAGAAGCATGGCGGCTGATGCTTGCTCCTCTGCAATCCCGCCTCGAGCTTCTGTGACCACCCTAACTAAGCCACCGAGCTGCCCTGGAGCAGCCCTTAGGGCATCCGCGAGCTCTTGGCCCATGTGAGGTGCAAGGTTGTGAAGGAGCCTTATTGAGGCCAACCGTAGGTCTCTCTGTGAGGCCTCAATGAATTGTATCAAGCTTATTGTGGCCCCTGATGTTCGAATCGCTACCACCACTTCAAGCACGGTGGTTGGGGAGCTTGTGAGCCCAACAAGCACTTGGAGGAGCTTGGACTCGATAGCAGGGCCTGTATTACTTATGAGGTGGAGGAGGTTGTGTATAATGTCTTCAGATACCAAGGTTTGGCCATCAGGGCCTAAAGGGATGGGTTCAAAGTTGGAGGCCGAGCTCACGACATTAGCTAAGACAGTGGCGGAAATCTCCTTGAGCTTCATGGGGAGCTGGTTGATGCCTACCGTGAAGAGGTCCTTAATGAGAGGGGGAAGAATGCCAGCCTCAACAAGGATCTTACCCCCAGCCTCGCACGAGGAGATCTGGTTGAGGGCCTTGAGTGCGGCCTCGCGGGCCTGAAGGGTTCCACTTTTCATGATTTCCACGAGGGCATACCCCACCATCTCGGCCACAAAGGTCTTCACATCATTGCTCAGGACAACCTCCCCGAGGTGTGTGGCCATGGAAAGTTTGGTATCTGGGTCACCTGCAAAAGGTTCGTCAAAGTGAGACCGAGAAAAATATCTTGATAAAATTCACAAAAAGAAAATCACATTATCTATATAAACCATAAGAGAATGAAAGCTCCAAAAAATGTAGAAAAGGGCCTAGTGAATGTGCATAAGAGAATAAAGTCAATAAGCAGCTGCAATCCACCATACTCAACCAAATTGATCTAGGCACTCAACAGATTATAAACCCAATTAGATCCAACTCGAAAGAGCGATAACCACTTCCTCATATAATCAGAGCCCAATTAGTCTTATAGCTTGGGTTGAGGTAAGCTCTTTGTGGATGGCGCACGATTTTTATTTTTTTTGAACTTTGTGCTGAGTAAAATGGAGTATACAAAAAATGAGGCCACCACTCAGACAGATGCCCTATACAAAAACCCCGTAGGGCCCAAAAATGCTATACAGTGAATAGAAGGAAAGCAATGCACCCTATTAAGTATCATCCAGAATGACTGTGTTCAAGAAGTTGGCAATAATTCTGTGGTGGAGTTGGATAGGGCTCCCTCCTTAGCCAAAGAGTCAGTAGCTGTGTTAGCAGCTGTGTTAGCTTCCCTAAAAATGTGCTGCCAAGAGACCCAAAGGCCCCTGAAAATGCGTTATATTTCATGGGCAGTCAGCAGAGCCGGAGGCTCAAGCGGTGACATTTTTTTTTTTGAACGTGTTAACCTTTAATAGAAAAGAGGATGAGTACAAGAGACCTTGGCAATCCACAGAAAAGGATGCTCGAGGGAAAAATGTCCAAAAAACAGAATCAAAATCCTCTTTTAAGAGATTATAGTAAGACACAAACCTAGAAAAACAGGTCGATCCGCCAAGGTAGGCCCAAGTGGTGACATTCTGATAGTCTCCTTTAACTAGCAGTTCGGAGCTCCAGTGGGGATGGCGCAAGAATTGTGGATGCAGCTTAGAATATTAACACTTCGTATAGAATGACAGACCGGGATTCGTATAGCTGACCCCAAATAGTTGTGAGAAGGCTCTAATGATGATGATGATAAACTTAAAATATTAACACTCCATGCTTTCTTCCATTCCATTAACGACTTGACACAAACAGCCTAGATATTTGCATCATGTAACATAGTGCAGGTATCACAGTTCATTTCCTGTGAAATATGAAAGACAAAAGGGAAAGGAAATCACAGCATTTCTTGAAATATAGATCCACCAGTTCATAATTCACCGAGGGGATCACCGAAGATGCCTGAATTTCTAAAATCATAGGGATCACTTTGGTTCTATTAACAAATAAACGCCACTGAACAAAATTCCAAAACAACACTAGCTTTTGTTACGATTTTTTTCACAAAAACAATAAGATTTTATACAGTCCTAACATACGAAGAAACATGCCATTATATACAAAGAAAATGTCCTCAAGAAGGAGTGACCCTGCATGTCTCAAATTCAATGTAGAGTAACCACAACAATCTAAAAATTCCAGAGTCTACGGCCTCAGTTTAAGATATATTTTACATTTTGACAAGTTCCTCACTTGTCTGGACAAAGATTATTACTAGCAACTCCCTAAAACATCACAGTTCTCAGAGCTCCAATATGTCTCTGTTGATAAATTAAATAAACACCTGACCATCTTATACTAAACCGTCCTCGTGCTCAACGGATCTGGGAATCTTTTTTAAGCTATTTCTTAGATCAGTTGTGACCTCGTCAGTTGGTACCATTTGCTGTGTTGGAAGCACTGCCTATTGTGGATCCTGTGGGGGCTATGGAAAGAGCAAAATGGAAGAATTTGCTCAGGCCTTAGGACATCATGCAATAAATTATGTGAGAAGAATATAGATTTAGTTATATCTTGGGATCAGATGGCGCCTTCTTTTCATGGAGTGAGAGCCACAAAACTTAAGACCAAGGGGTTGGGGCGGAAAGTCACTCTAGACTGTGTCATCAGTGGCCTCCATCACCACCTGAGCCCCATCACCACCTGAGTCCATAAGCCTAATTTTGCAGGGAGATGTGCCTAGCACGGGAGGGTGAGGCCATCGCCAATAGTATGGTAGAGTTCTAAAATCCCTCTAGAGCCTTACTGCCCAAAATGACTCTCTGAACATCCATCTACCACTCTCTCTCCTCAAAACAAGAGAAGAAACCTCTCTCTCTCTATCTCTCTCTCTCTCTCTCTCTCTCTCTCTCTCTCTCTCTCTCTCTACTACTACTACTACTACTACTACTACTACCTACCTACCTACTACTACCTACCTACCTACCTACCTACCTACCTACTACCTACCTACTAC
>NW_006500031.1:2131144-2146103 GCF_000471905.2 Amborella trichopoda
TCTTCCTCTTCCTCCTCTTCCTCTTCCCCCTCTTCTTCCTCTTCTTCTTCCTCCTCTTCCTCCTCTTCTTCCTCTTCTTCCGCTTCTTCCTCCTCTTCCTCTTCCTCTTCCTCTTCCTCTTCCTCTTCTTCCTCTTCTTCCTCCTCTTCTTCCTCTTCCTCCTCCTCCTCCTCCTCCTCTTCTTTTGTTTATAGGTATTTACATATTTGCTCAAGGGCAAAGTATAAATTTTTGATAAAAAAAAATCATTTATCAATTATAGTTGAGAATTATCCACATAAGGTCTTACATCATCCACATGTAATATTAGTGATGTAAATTAAGATGTAGTTGTTAAAAAAATTTAATTTAATTTTTTTTAATTTTATTTGTAGAGATTGTATAGATGTTTTATTTTATTTATTAGTCTCTTATCTTTTAATTAGAAAGGTTTTGTTTTTATCGTGTTTGGGTTTAAGCAGGGAAGTATGAATAAGAGAAAGGATTTGCTTCCTTTTTAATAGATAAAGATAAGACGTGTGGCTTTTGGAAGTTAGTGTTAAAACTTAAAAGGCAGGCAAGCAGGCCGTGACGTTTCAAAGAAGCTCGTCTTTTTACCAGAGGACAAACCTCGAAGCCTTGATGTTTCAAAAGGTCACTCTGTTACAAGAGATAAACCTTTGTACGTTTTGTTTTTTTTGTTTTATTTATTTATTATTATTATTAAAGGACGGATGGTCCTTTGGTGAAGTGAGGAATCCTTTATAAAAAAGAACGATTGCATTAACGAAAAATAAAGTTATTTTGCACACAAAACTCTTTTTGTAGGTATTTTTTTGGGTAATGATAGTAAATATACTTTAATTTAAGTTTAATTAAAAAAAAAATTCACACTTTTCTTTATCTTGTCTACACCTTGTTTTTTTTTTTTTTAATCAAAATGACCTTTATGGTACTCTTACTACCGTAAAACTTTGGGCATGACTGTGAAGCCAATTACGGTACTTTAAGTACCGTAAAAACTAAAACCCATTATATGGCATTTTAAGTACCGTAACTAACCCATCTTATACGGCACTTAAAATCCGTAAATCCTTTTTGAATATGTTTATCTCTTTCATCTCTAATTCGTTTTATGATTATCTCTTCTTTCTTTCTCTAATTCTTTTTAATATTTATCTCTTCTTTCTCTCTCTAATTCTTTTTTATCTCTTCTTTCTCTCTCTAATTCCTTTTTATCTCTTCTTTCTCTCTCTACAATCTCATCATCGTTTCTTTAGATAGATAATCTCCTCTGTTTTGCATAGCCGAAGTCAATGTTTGATTATTCTCTCTAAAGAAACGATGATGAGATTGTAGAGAGAGAAAGAAGAGATAAAAAAGAATTAAAGAGAGAAAAAAGAGATAAATATTAAAAAAGAATTAGAAAGAAATAATATATAAACATAAAAAGAAGGGTGCAGTTTGTATAGAGCCTAGGCTCTAAACAATCAAATTAGAGCCTACCTTCAAATAGTATCTAGAAATGTGATTTCAATATTGAAAATCTTTTTGATACACTTAAAATATATTTTTATATTTATTTATAAAGTTTAAAGCTTAAAAAATAGTGTAGATCGACATATCTATGAAAACTTGAAAATCTTGAAAATTGACGGTCAAAAAATGCATTACAAAATACACTATTTTCAAAACTTGAAATCCATTTGTTTCGCATATCCATGCATCTTGATGCCGAGATGATCAATTTGAAGATATTTGGGCATCAAAACAACCTCTTCTAGTGAAAGTTTTGAAGTAGGCTCAAATTTGATTGTTTAGAGCCTCGACTCTATATAAACTTTTTTTCCTAAAAAGAATTAGAGGTAAAAGAGATAAACAAAATGAGAAAAGAGTTTACAGGTGCCGTATAACATGGGTTAGTGTTTACGGTACTTAAAATGCCGTATAAGGGTTAGTGTATAAAATGCCCTCAGTATTACGGTAACATGGGTTAGTGTTTATGGTATTTAAAATGTCCTATAAGGGATAGTGTGTAAAATGACCTCAGTATTGCGGTACTAAAAGTACCGTATAAAATTCCCTAAGTATTACGGTACTTAAAGTACCGTATAACATGCACTAACTATTCCCTAAGTATTACGGTACTGTATAACATGCACTAACTATTACGGTAATACGACTACCATGAAGGTTATTTTGGTAAAAAAAAAATCGAAAATGAGGAAAAAAGGTGCAGACGAGATAAACAAAAGTTTGGGTTTTTTTTTTCAATTAAGCTTAAATTAAAGTATATGTGGGATAATTTTCCTATTTTTTTCTTCTCTTGTGCTTGTAGAATCATGTCGGAATACTCGGATCTGTACGTTTGTTCATTCCACTTGCAATTTTCTTTTTGGTTTTTATTTCTTTCTCTAAAATGCAGTTTTTTTTTGTTTTGTAAAGAAAACCCTTTTTGTGGTTTTTTTTTTCTCTCTTGCTGCTTTTGGGCTCTTGCCAGAATATTCGAATCCACATGTTTGATCGTTCCGCTTGTGATTTTTTTTTTCGGTTTTTATTTTTTTCTCTAAAAAGTAGTTTTTCTTCTTTGTGTTTATGGGCTCATGCTGGAATACTTGAATCCACATGTTTGGTTCTTTTCCTTGAGATTTTCTTATCGATTTTTATTTCTTTATCTAAAATACAGTTGATGTTGTTGGGTGTTAGTCAGGTGGTATCAGAGCATAGATTCTTGTGGATCGTGGTATTCGTCGATAGGCATCATGACACGTAGAAATGTTCTACCGTCAGATATCGGGACTCAACCCATCTGACAAGAATGAGACCTCTGATATCTCTGAGTTGAAGATATCAAAATTTTGAGAAAGCCAGTAGAGGAGCTGATCCTGTGCTTAGGCAAAATCTAGCCCCCGATACACTATAATGACGATAGTGAGTCTGATGCTCTACTATTTTCGAGAACCCGTTCCATGCTTATGTTCTGTGTCGGGAGCCTCATGGTATTTTCGAGAACCTATTCCATGCGCTGTCGGAGCCTCATGGTATTTTCGAGAACCCATTCCATGCGCTATCGGAGCCTCATGGTCCTCATGGTCCTCATGGTCGAGAGATTTATCTAGTTACCTTTATTATCTTTAATGAATGTCTTATATTTGATGAAGAGCAAGATCAAATGAGAGAAGTAGAAATTATCCTTGAGACAACAATGATATCTAATTTTCTCATCAATGGAGAGATGAATATCTAATTTTCTTATCAATTGAGAGATGGAGACTCAAGATCTTGATTTGAACTCAAAGATATTGATTTGAACCCTCAAGATGTTGATTTGGACTTTGGAGATGCATGATGAAGAAACTAAGGGTTTATTATTTTGAATATCTATTTTTTTCATCAATGGAAAGATGGTGACTCAAGATGCTGATTTGAACCTTGATAAGTAAAGATAAGGGCACGTGGCTTTTGGAAATGGTTAGTCTTTAAAAATGTTGGTTTGCATGATAAGCCTTGACGATTCAAAAGGAGTTGTCTTTTACAAGGGTGCAGATGCCATACGGATGTATACATCCGTAGGTGTAGAGGTAAGGTGCACCTTCAAATTTTATCATGGTATATGATTTTGATATAAAATGTTTTAAGGATTATCTCAAAATATATTTTTATATCCAATTATAAAATTTAAAATTTTAAAATTGGTTAAAATCAAGTAGATCTATAAACATATGAAAATTTTGAAAATGGACGGTGTAGATAATATGTTGTAAAATGCAGTATTTTTGAGATTTAAAATATTTTTATTTTTCATAGTCATATATATCGATATCGAGATGATCAATCAAACGGTTTTTCAACATTAAAACTACCTTTTAAAAAATGGTTAAAATCAAGTTGATCTATAAACATATGAAAATCTTGAAAATGGACGGTGTAGATAATATGTTGTAAAATACACTATCTTTGAGACTTAAAATTTTTTTATTTTTCATAATCATATATCTCCGATGTCAAGATGATCAATCAAATAGTTTTTTAACATTAAAACTACCTTTTCCGATGAATTTTTGAGGGGCATCCGTAGTTCGGCATTAAAAGGTTGCATTCTTACATAAACTTTTTCCCTTTTACAATAGGATAAACCTTGGCCTAACGTTTTGCATGGTTCTTATTTTACGAGAGATAAACCTTACGTTTGTTTAATAAAGAAGGATGGTCCTCTGGTGAAGTACGAAATCCTTGTAACGATTACATTGTAAACAAGAGATTGGTTTTTGTTAATGAGAAAGAAAGTTATTTTGGTGTGCCAGACGTTTTGTTTTTTTCGCGCTTGCGATTTTTTTTTTTTCGGTTTGTATTTTTTTCTGTAAAACGTGGTTGATTTTTTCAGGTGTTAGTTGCTTGTAATTTTATATTGCGCTATTATAGTAGAGAATCATTCACATAATGTGACATCATTCACATGCAACATTAATCGTTTTTAACAACTGATAAAATGTCTCTAGTTTCTTATAAAAATATTTATTCTACTTCTCTTAATGACCAAAAATGTTTTTATTCAAAAAATTTTGTATTACAAAAGGTAATGAGTATCTGAAAATGTTGAATATACATGCTGGAGTACCCTAACATAACCCATTAATTACTTCTAATATAAATATTCAATTGTCCCGTTATGTTAATTTAATATCATCAATTTTGCCAAAATGGGCCCTTATCTCCGGAGTGAATTTTATTCTTACCCTTAAAATAATCAAAATTGTCTCGCCAAGAAAAATACATTTGCCGAGGATGATGGAGTATGGGAAATTTATCAAATACACCACAAATATTAACACTATTTAACAATTTAACCACATATTTCGATTTAATTTTGAAATGCCCATCAAAGTACATATACTTTTGATTTGAAAAGTAGAAAAGGGGTAAAATGTTAAATAATTAAAAAGTGAGATGTATTTTGATAAATCTTCCCATTGAAATTATTAGAATTTGCAGGGTTATTTAGTTTAATAATAACCCTCACACATGCACTTCTTCCTAGTTTTAGTGCCGGAGTATCCTTATATTAACATAATAATCATGGTGTTTCAACATTAGTACACTTTTATAACATTCATGGCCTAGAAAGGACTAAGTTAACATTTCCAACTATGTTAACTCATGCATGGCCATTTAATATGAAAAAATTTTCATTACGCAAACTCATGCATAGGCATTTCAAAGGTTTTAGGACTCCAAGCACATTCCTAATCACCACAACCCAATTTTCTCCTCAAATGTGCGAATTTCGAGCTTCAAAAACAACACATCTGTGATGATCTATGAAGAATTGAAATATAGTCTTTAAGGACAAACAAACCAATTTTAAGGCTCAAAACTTCATTTGCTTTACAGATTCATGATCACAGTGGTCGAGATAAAAGGCATGTAAAATTTTGAATCCAAAATCATCTCCATGATGGATTTTGAAAGGGTAGACTAGCTGCAACACATGCATCCCCATAACCATCTAAACCTACCCTTTTAGTATATTACATCTTTCATGGCAATTATAATTCATGATCTTTTTTTTTTAACATTAACACAACCGCATTTATAATTCATAGTCTGCCATGTGTCTGTCCTTTTGACTGTAAATTTTATATTACAGTTTAACTTTTGAACAGCCATTTCCTTAATCTCATTTTTTATCCCTTTAGCTTTTGAACAATCACAAACCTTTCTATTTATGCGAGATTGGATATGAATTTAAAGATAAGTTTCTCTAAGGCCTAGGCTTTATGAAAACAAAATAAAGCCTCACCTCAAATCCTCGTCCGAAAATCACTTGGCAACGGAAATCTCTATGATGGCTCCAAAATCAATTTCCAACACCAACAATAAAATTTGAAACTCAAAAGATGGTGTAAATCTTGAGGCTCCATGAACCCTTGTTTTTAGGGCGAAATGAATGGCCTAGATAATTTTTTGCTGTATACACTATTTTTAGAGCTTGAAATCCTTGTTTTTCACAACAATAATATTCAAACCGAGATAAAAATTTTCAATTTTGATGAGTTATGAGGTGAAGCTTTACTTTTTTTGATAAGGCTGCACCCCTATAAAACCATTTTCCTTAATTTAAAGTTTAACAAAGTGCCATTAGGCATTAAGCACTCGGCTCCGTCTTTGCTCTATAATATATATTAATCCTTCCTAATCATTCATCCCGAATTTAAATTCATGAGTTGGTGAGCCAGAGTGTCGATGCTTCTCCTTTCTTATTTAAAAGCCTTGTAGAGCATAGCTTCCTTTTAGGGTTAGAAGTGCATGGTAATGCTTATTTTTCATAGTCTCTTTCTTGGTGAACTCCAAAAAATTTAAAAAGACTTTGCATTCCCCCTGTAGCATTTTCTTCATTTCATTTGAATAAATTTCACTCCTTGAGGTAGAACTAATTTTAGGAGGGGTGAGTTTTGCATAAAGTGTCTACCTTATACTATTGAACAAAGGTGCCCCTCAAAACTATGATGAAAATGCAATTTCGATACCACAAAGCCTTGCAATGATATGAAAACCTGCCCTCAATTAGGAAATTTAAAGTTCTAGACATAGTGACGAACAAGCAAATCTATAAACGCTGCAAAATCTTGAAAATGGATGGTCGAGATAATGTGTTAGAAGAACTATTTTTTGGAACTAGAAATCTGTTTTTTCTTTCATGTCTATGAATCTCGAGGTCGAGATGATCGATTTGAGGGTTTTCCACATAATAACCACCTTCGCTAGTGGGTTTGTTTGTGCACCTTACCCCCTACAATATAAGGCTGAGACCTTATATACATTTTTTCCTTTTAGGAGTATCTCTTGTATCCTTGTCAACTTTTGTAAAAAGATTTTACACTCCTAATTAAAATCAATTTTACAAGGGCACAACAACGTTACTGCAAGATCAATAAATTGTGACTAAAAACTCCGGTAAATGGTTCCCGCACTCATCTACAAAGATGTGTTTCTGATTAGCAGCTCATCTACAAAATAAACTTATGCTTCTAATTCCGAGAGGTGATCAATCCTACAAGGAGGGCACAATAACTGCAAGATCAATATTTTGGAGCTTTGTAAATTCGGGCATGTGATTCCGGCACTCATCTGCAAGATGATGTTTCTGTTTAGCAGCTCATCTGCAAAAATATTGAGGTACATTAGTGTTCTTAAGCAGTATGTAGTAGGAAAATGAGGCGAGACGGTTTGCTAATACCCTACTTAGAGGATGCCTAGCTGCTTGAGAGAATCGGGCCCAACGAGGAAGATCCGCCTTGACGTTTGCCACCGAAACACAACCACACCTTTATATGAAGTCCTTGGAATGCCATCCTGATTGGAATCCAAGATTAATTTTTGTGAGAAAAGCTAGGCCCCTTCTCACACATTCAACAATCTCTCCCTTGCAACTAAAAGGAAGTGTGTCGTTGATCAACACTATTGGTGAGACAGCTGGTTTGTCAGGAAGACGTCTTGGTTTAACCTCCCTTGTGCAAACCAAGCTGTCCGACCAAAAAAAATGTACGTGCATGTGTTTTTTTTTTCGTGTGTGTGTGTGTGTGAGAGAGAGATTTTGTAGAAATTTGAAACTCTTTTTCAGTTTATGAACTCAAAGAAGCAGGAAAAAAAAATATGAAAAATAGATTTAACTAAAACAAGGCCAAAGAACCAAAAAGCTTACAGAAAGAAGCTGACTTACCTTCCATTCTTCAAAAATCCCAAATTGGCGTGCAATTCTCTCAAAATCCATCTGGTCTTGGTAGTGCATCCGAACATCTCCATCTATATTATATGCCTTAAAGACAGCATCAGCTCCATGGACAGGTTTGGCATTTGAAATAAGGCTGGCAAAGTACTTCAAAAACTTCTCCTGCATGTTGGGAAAGTGTCTTTAATGAGAACAGAAAATAGACTAGATATTATTTGCTTGGAGTCACAGATATTAAATGAGACGATATTACCTCTTGCAGGTAGCTCAGATCCTTAGACTTCCAATCAACCTTGAGAAGAATCAAAGCAAGCAAGCAGTCACAACATGTCAAAAATTAGCAAAGAGAGATGCATGAAAGCATATCATATTGAACCAGCTACTACTTACGAGGACATCATTCAACTTGATGGACTCCAGATACTGTCTAAAGAATTGCCCAAGACTCGACCCCTGTGATTGAAAGACCAAGATAAGTAGCTTGTAAGATCTCAAACAAACACATTTCTCAAACTTGTCATGGATTTTGAAGAATAAAAAATAACTAATGTTATACACTCTCTCTCTAAACTGTCCCAGTAGCATATCACGGTAAGAATATTATGGATTGATAAGATACTTTCAGAGAGCTAAGAGTTAAGAGAGGGGTGTCTCGCGTTCAAATCATGTATAACATTCCCAAAAGCTTATATTCATTGAGGTCAATTCCAGAGTTCACTGAAAGATAAGCAGGTTCAAATTTGTTTCACAATTTTCCATACATTTGAATGATGTACTTTCCTCTCACGGGGCAAGTGCAGGTGCAATAAAAGGGAGCGAACATCCTAGTACTAGGTGCAATAAAGAAAGGCATTGGGAGAGCAACCGATTACAATATCCACATTGAAATATAAAGACAACAGAAATGATGCCAGCAACTTTTTATGTGTATGAATTGCTTTGGGAAAAAATTAGATCATGAACACTAAAACAATGTATCATTGTTTGAGATTCAGAAGATTCTTGAATATAATAAACAAATGTACATACATGTTCACCAAAGTTGTATGTCCTGCAAATTTCTGGACGAATGAATTGACGATCCTTCCGCACATCTTTTAACCTCATCCAGTCATCCCAATAAGTGTATGCTTATTAAGGACAAATCACTGAAAATCGAAAAGCAAACAAGCATCTCTGTGTTTGCCAAACCGATTAGTGCTAATAACTAAAGGGAAAACTTCCTACATATCAGCACCCATAGATAAAAGATACGTGTCTGGATGCCATCTGATCTACCGGACGGCTAGGAGAGCCCTTGCGAAGATGTCACAAAAAGGTGACCAGCTTGCAGCCAGCAGCCCATCTCATAAGATTTGTGTTCAGCTCTGGATTTTGGCCAATCTCTCTCTCTCTCTCTCTCTCTCTCTCTCTCTCTCTCTCTCATGCTCACTCATTGATCAATTTACAAGACAAACAGCAAAACCATCTTCAGAAACAATGCTGGTTCTATTTGCTCCACGATGTTTATCGAGAAACCCTGTCAAAGTTTCTTGGGCTTCATTACTACCCAAACAGGTGGCACAGCCATGGATGACTCGTTGCCTGCATAGCCATGGCTTCCTTTTCCCAAGGTTTCTCTCTATTCTTCAGCAACTCCTTCAAGCTTCTAGTCTTGCTTTTAACTATTGTGCTTACAGTGAGGTGAATTTTTCAAAGAATTGATGTTCTGACCTTTTATACTGGAACCACATGCTCTCAAATTCGTAAGATTCAGTCAGTAATCAAACATACACAAACTCTCTCTCTTCTCTCTTGCTTCTCTGCCTTTCACTTTTTCTTCTCTATTTTTTTTTTAATTTCTTCGTCTCTTTCTCCCCCCTCCTCTCCCCTCACTGGTTTCTTTTCCCTTTGTCTAGTTTAAACTATTCTTATCTTGTCTCCAATTTCTCTATCCATCACTTTGATTATATTTGGTCAGACAGTACCCATCACAAATTGATCAACGAAGGAGCACGCGAGAGAGAGAGAGAGAGAGAGAGAGAGAGAGAGAGGGAGCACGAGAGAGAGAGGTGTGGACAAAAACCAGAGGTGGGTTTCAAAACGTTGGCTATTGGCTGAGAGCCAGTAGCCAGTTTTCACCCACCTTTTTGTGACTTTGTCACAAGGCGCTTCCACATGTCCGTTTAGATCAAATGCCTGCTAGCGCCCAGACACATATCTTTTGTCTAAGTGTGCCAACATATAGAGACTTTCCCCATAAATTAAAGAGAACTTAAAAACCAAGGATATGCTTTAGGCCATTTTGGAGACAACTCATCCCACACAGATTTCGTTAGCATCCATCCAAGCCCAGGGAAGAAATCAGAACGATAAAGAACTTCTGCAGATATAATAAAACATAAATCAGGCAGGGTTGCACCTGAGAAAGCATTGTTTGCAAACCTTAGGCTTCATTCTAGATTTCAAAGAAGAGCGCAAAAAAAAAAAAAGTTCCTTCAGTGTAGTATTCAAATAAAAAAATGACGTATAGAAGTTGAATCTTTATAGCATCTTAATTCTCACCAGGATCTTGAACAAACTGCTTTTGTCCATTGTCATTCCAAGATGAAACAGCCATGATAGTGCTTTTATAAGGAAACAACGAATCCAACAAATAGAAACAAAATTAGAACAGGTTTCATTATGGACTCCTGATTTTGAATGAAACCATAGTGTTTAAATGCCTAATTGAAAACATACTTATCTTTCTCAAGAAGAAGCGATGCCGCCCCAAAGTAATCAAAGAAATCTGGGGCAATCTCCATATCATCTGTCTTCAGGAATGAGATCATTATTATCAAATACTTGCCCCACATCATGCAGCGAAAATGAAAAGATACAAGAAGAAAAATGTACAGCAAGACTCAAGTAAGCACCTTCTAATATAATTACTCGACTGAAATTATACTCATCAAATAGTCTATGCAGAGCCCACTTGTAGTGATCTGGAGACAACTTAGTCAGCAGAAACACCAAAAAAGAAAACAAAACAAAAGATAACAAAAAAGTGATATGCAAGAAATGGAAAAAAGCTGAATATTTACTTGCAATTTTGTAGTAGGCAATCAACTCTCCAGGCCTCTCAGTTCTTATTGGTGAGGACTCAATATGCTGCAGCCCATCAAATCAATGGCTTGAGGCAATAGTAAAATATTATTCACAACAGAGATTCTCAATAATTATTCAAATGAGCAAGCAATCCAGTGATATTGATAATTCATTGTAATAAGAATGTAAATATAACACGGACATTCTCGAGCATTAAAATATTGGAAGACCCAATCACACTTTAGTAATGGAAATCCACCTTTTTTTCCTCAGTTGTCACAAATGACTTGACTTATTTGGAACAAAATTGAAAAATCAGTTGCTCATTTGTAAGTTTGTAGACAACAATCCTGTAATCTTGTCATCCGAGATGATTAAGCACAACAAGTTCAATACAACTCTTTTTATCGTCAGGGGGCAGATCACTCTTCCAACCACTCCACAGTGCTCAGTTAGGTTCATACAAAGGTCATGATAACCTGTGTCATCATCTCCAGTGACCATAAGATATTGAAACTTACAAAGGATAATATAATGCAAATGGTTTTGAGTGCATTCTATAAAGCAGTAACATTTGATACAGCTTCTAATTCCAGATCAGAAAAGTATATAAATAGTTCCCATGCTTCATTTGCCAACTGCGTCAGCCCCCAGCATCCCCCTCTCTTCTCTTTTTTCAATATATAGGTGTAATAAATCATTGAAAATAGTACAATAGAGAAGACCTTCTGAGGTGTTTTCTTTGTGAAATGTAGCTAGAGGAACAGAATTTTCAATACCTGCTCCAACATAAAAGCTGCTGGCAAAAGGTTGTCCCTTGACCTCTACACAAAATCTAAGTATTTTTTTTTGGGCTTTTATTACAAAAAAAATCCTCTCTAATTGCACTATGCCAGTAAATGATCGGAGAAGGTCACATTCCATAAGGAACAGTTTTAGCAAATCCTTTTTCCTTTTTTCTTTTTTTTTTTTTTCCGTTGATATGTGACTTTAACCATTGCTAGTCCCAAGCCCGCATGAGAAAGGAGTAGGCTTGTGTTTGGTTGGAATCTAGAAGAAAACTTTTGTCACATCCCTATCATGAATCCTAATCAAACATTATGTAGCCGACCCCCAATAGTTCGGATAAAGCTTGGATGATGATGATGATGATGACTTTGATATGTGACTTTCTGTAGATCCATACAAGTTTACTGCATGGCAACCTCAAAATAGTATAAGCATCAGAAACTAAAGAGCATCTAATGATTTTCCACCGCCACATATAATAACAAGCAAGCAATATGAAGCCCATTCACAAGAAATGTGATTTAGGATATAAGCATATTGTTGGTCCATACGAGAACGTCTTATTGAATGTTTTTGATAGATAAGAATCTGGAATCAAAGCCAAGAAACTGTGGAGGTAAAGCCTCTCCATATGACTGGACATTTTAACTGATATCAATATGTACAATTCCTGCTTACTTTTGGAAGCTGTTGATAGGTGTCTCATCTTGGCCACATGGAATGACCTCGAAATAGAAATTTTTGATAGAGCTAATTTATAAAATACTGCACTTTTTTCAAGCCTCATTACAATTTTCCAGCCTCTTACATTTCTCACTTGCAGAATTATCATAAAGCCTTTTCCTAAAAAGCTATAAGATTCAACTGAGTTTCTCAAAGAGTTACAATTTCCTTTTCTGAGAAGTTACAGGCCATTGTAAAGCAGAAAAAAGATATTACTAATATATCAGATCAGAAAGGTCCACCAGACTGAACTGTTTCATGAAAATTACTACTTTAACTCCAAACATGCAACAAACTGGGTAAAATCTGATTTAGAGGTACTGAAAGTGAAACAGAATGCCACAAATCAGTCAGATCAAACAAATAGAGGACATATATTCCATATTTAATGCTAAGTTTGTCAGATATAATATGAAAGAACATCCAGAAACAATAGAGGGACTTTTACTACAGCAAAAGAATAACTCAATCCACCAATTTACCTGCATATATGTGACCTGATCATAGCTTAGAGCTTTACTTTTCACAGTTTCATGAGTTCCATCCTGCAACAAGATACAAGATATCAAACAGAATGATCTGTAGGACATAGAAAAATAAAATTCAAATTTCAAATAAAGTTTATATCCCAAAGTATACTAATCAACATGTGGTTTTCAAGAGTTGAAACCATATGATTTTTCTAGGGTGCAAAATGGTACTCTTCAGCACTCTTAAGAAGCTTCCAATGTGAAAAAAGTCAGAGTAGGAGGTTTCATGAGAAGTACTTCAGGATCCTGGGTGAAACATACAACTTTATTAGATGACTACAGAACTCAGAAGGATAATAGAAGAACCTAAGTAGCCAAGAGAACAAGATAGGCTGATAAAGAATAGCATCCAGTTAACAGCTCCTCCCACAAGAGGCGTTGATAGAATTGAAATTCAAGAAAGTTGTGGCTTGAAAAGCGGAATGAAACACTTGATTTTCGTTAACAGCAGTGTACCGGGACTCCTCTGAGTTCACAAGGACCCGGCCTAGCCTAATAACCCGAGTTGTGTGACAACTCGGGTATTTTAACCTTATCAAAAAAAATCTAAAAAATTGAAAAAAAATTTGTAAAAAATAAGGTATGAATACAAGTGTTTTTTACATGACTTCGATGTATTTGGAAAAGATTGGTGAGTGTTTTGTGCCATAAATCCTTGTTTTTATATTTTCCCCTTTTTTTGGATTTTCTGAAATACTCTCCCAACTATAAATTTGTTTTTTCTAAATCCATTTACCAATACTTTTTTAAGTTTAATTGGACTCCTAAAGATTGGTTTTTGTTTTATTTTGCTTCTAATAATTATTTTTTTTTTTTGGGAATTTTTTCTTATTTTTTTTCAATTCATTTTGGGCTTTTCAGCCCTGTGCATGACTTGGCTGAGCCCTGAGGACTCGGCCGAGCAACTCTCCTCAACCAGGGGGCAGGTTCCCTGACCGAGACATGTTTTTGTACACTGATTAAGAGCATATACATAGTAATACTGGACGAGAAAGGCTCCTCGTTGCTCTTTTTCCTTTATTATTGCTAAGTCCTTAAGCAAGCTTCTTAGTAGGACAATCTAGGAGGGAAAACTGGAGATTCTTTGCAGTTTTAGGTATATCAGGATTCCCAAATACTAATACAGTTAACAGACAATAAAATTATCTTTGGCAAAGCATCTTTGTATAGGACCCACACAAGGTAATCTTCGTTCCTGTTCACCATTTAACTCAAGTACACAACTGACTGCACAACCATGATGGAGTACATGAAAGAGTGTCTCAGACTAAAATATGGATATTCTAAAATTTGCAAACAATGTTATTGTGTTTCAGTGTTTGACAAAACTCATCCAAACAGGTCTTCATTGAGAAATTGAGATTCTTGTATATCTTTCACTCAGCATCTAGACATAAGTCATATCTGAGAGATACTAAGAGTAACAGATGTAAAATGAGTTAGAAGTCAGTGAAGACCATGGATACGGTTATGGGAGGACACGCATCAATTCTTCCTTTGACTCACTCCCCACTGCTAAATGAAAAATCTAAAACTTACTAATGGGACTTGGGACTGGCAGAAATGTAAATGATGCTTGGATGGGAATATGTTATATATCTAAGAGATCAATTACCATAACTAAGGTTCTTTTGACCAGTTCACTAATCATACATCTTTATAGCCTTCTAATTTTCTTAAAATGTGTGTTTCCCATCACCCGAGACAACTCAAACCACACATTTTTCATTCTTCCATGCAATTGTTGGTTTCTTACTATTTAAAAGTATTTTACCCTCATGATTTTTTTCTCTTCCATCTATCCTAACAAAAACTTTTTTCTCCTCTGCCTAAAAATCGACTCACGTATCTCTTTCTTTCTTCTGCTAAAATATTTTATACCTCCATCCTCTCTTTACATCATTCCTAGAAAATTGATTTTTTCTGTCCTCTTGCTAAGATTCTTCCCTTTTATCTCTGTCTCGCCTTCATTCAAAGTCCTCTCATGCACATCTATAAAACTCCCCCTTTTTCCCATATCCCATGTCTCCGTGTCCCTAACCCCCACATGAAACAACCCCAATCCCTCCCTCTCCCTACCTCCCTGCCTCTCCCTACCTCCCTCCCTCTCTCTCTCTCTCTCTCTCTCTCTCTCTCTCTC
>NW_006500031.1:2151535-2162070 GCF_000471905.2 Amborella trichopoda
AGGAAATGAGTAACATAGAAAAAAAAAAAGAAAATAAAGGATCCCAAGGTACTGCACAAAACAGCAGTGTATCATTTATGAGACAGCACGGGGATATCCACTATCTGTTCCCAATGACAAGAGGATATTAGTTATAGTTCCCCATTGATAGAAATTCATCTGGGGAAGGATGGTGGATGTCCCGGTGGTGTCCCACATACAACTCACCATTAGTATATGGCATACTTACTCCTTTTTTTTGGTTTGTTGTATACTTTCCTTTAATTTTTTATATTTCCACCAGACCACTAAACAATGCATTACATGCAGTTCTATTACTTGTTCTATCTATATATTGCGGTCCACTCTCACATCAAACCAAATACAAGAACATAACTACGAGAATTATTTACATGTTAATCTACAGGATGGACTGCTGCATGTGATGGCTATATAGACAAATTGCAAGTTCTTGGAAAATATAAACAAACAATAGAAAGGACAAAAAGTGTCATGCATGTCAAACAGATGATTCTTGGACAGACTTAAGGACACATAACAAACTAATCATAGAGTCAAAGGAGACATAACAAACTGAAATGCTTAACAACGAGTGTTTTGCAGAGACAACTACCATTGCATTTGAAAGGACACATTTTGACTTATATTTTTACTAATGGTTAAAATTTTGATGAGGTTCAAAGAACCCCTTTTACGAAATGTTTTCTCACAATGAAGGAGTGCCACTCTTGACACCTTTTACAATTGATATGAAAAGACCTACAGGGATCCATCCTTTCATGGCACTTGCTCAATAAAGGGCCGCACCTATTGAGTGAAAAATCTTAAAGGTAATCTAAATTGAGGAGCCACAAGATTGATGCATTAAGATATCTTACAATGGAAGTAACACCATAATTCTATGTGGAAGGATGGCTAGGAATTCATAGAAATAGTGATGGACTCGATTACTTTTATTATCCATTAAACAACAACATTGCAATATACTTTTCTGGATAGGACCCATTGGCACTTAATCTATATTCCTGAGGGATTCAGGCACAAGTTTGATTGATCAGAGCGTTGATGATTGAAACACTACATCCAAAGTTCGAATCTCACAACTATCCTACCAAAAAAATAACCGATCACATGAAAATGACTAAAATACCCCTTATATATAAATTTAAAACTAAAGCACACTTTACTGATAAAAGTAAATATATATTACCAACAAAATAAAGCCCATGCTAAGCAACACAAACACAAAACTACAAATGCATATTGCCTTCAACGAGTTATTTGACATCTAAGAGAGAAAATGGATAGCATATCTATCATGAAGTTCCAAGTTAGTCTCAGTCATTAACCATCCAAAAATTACTCTGAGACACTAGAATTTTAAAGATTGAAGTGGCACACTAGAAGAGCATGGCTCCAAAACAGAAGTAAAAAGACATATATGAGTTCGATATCCTCAACCTGTCAAAAAAAAAAAGATTCATAAAATCTTACATTGGAAAGTATTGATGATAATTAGAGCATATTAAGTATGCAGATCAAGAAAGAACTTAGACAATGATACAATTAGCACTTCATTACATAATGAAAGCGAGAAAGGATGAAACATGTGAGATTCTTGCAGCATTCCATATTTAAAAGGACAATCCAATGAGAATTAAGTAGATATTCTCAATTTTTACTCTTATGAAAATGAACACCTAATAATAAGCACGTCCAACATATTAGTCGACCAGAACAATTAACCATGACTTCTCAAATCCGTCTCTCTAGGTTCTAAGATAGAGTCAACAAACTGATCTTCAAGGAAATAATGCATCATTATGTTTCTCATGTCATAAAGGCATGAACAAATAATTGAGCTTAAGTTAGCCCCAACAACTACCTAAATTCTATGCATGCTTTTAGATATATTCAGCTGATCTTTTGAATAAACTTGAAAACGAAATAAAATGAGGATAAAAATACAAATGCAACAGCGTATATAACGATTCTACCAGTAGGGTCTATATCATGTATATAACATAGCTCTTCTCAAGTGCAAGAAAGGATGCCATAATCTGTATAACAAAAACATAAGCAATACCTATTCATTAAAAAAAGTCAAGAACTCACCGTCCAGAGCCACAATTTTCCCCTGTTGTATACTTATTTGATCAATCAATAACCTCATTTGACTTGTACAATGGCTCTCGGATTCCACCTATTGCAGATATTTATGAGAAACGAGCCAAAGAATATTTTATTCCAGCATGATAATAAGCAATGAGATGTGTTAAAAGCAGTGGGCTTGTACTGCAGTTCTTAGGCTCCAGTTATAGCATAATGTTTAAGAAACACACAAAACAATTGAATATTTGCATAAAGACAAGCAATAAAAATCAAAGTTTCCTGAAGGGAGATATTTTAGAGACAAGCGCGGAAGAAATGCACGAATTGCACAAAACTGATAAACAAGGTGTTTTGCAGGAAGGTGAATGGCAAACTAAAATCAAGCTTTAAGTACCACACCATCATAAAATCCATGCACAAGATTCACATGCAGCACTGAGTAGAATATCTACTCCTACCTCCAACCAATGCACAAGATTATGGCAATTGAGTCTAAGCATAAACTGATCTCTCAAGCAAGTTGCATCAAATTATTCCAAGAACACAATACATATCTAAGTCAAATCATCAATTAAACTCCTATCTTAATATGAATACCATCCTCACCCTTTCTACTACTAAAGAACCAGAAGCAAAAGAAGCACTATTAACACACTAACAAATTATGACTTGGGCTATTTGCTTCTTGAAAACTCTTGCTTTCCAAAATTACCTTCATTTCCAGCAAAGCTACAATTACCAGTATCATTCTTTCTATGATGGAGGCAAACATAATAATATCATATTCTTGTCAAATAATTATGATTATATCAATAGATCCCATATATCCGTACCCCACTGTTAAGTTGTGAGCATTACATGTAACTAGTAAGTATGATATGTTCCTGAAAAGATTCAATCAAGATCCAACCAGTACACACCAAGTGATAACAGCTTGACAAAAAGAAGATCCGACTATCATTTTAATTTTTGTTTTTTAGGTAGTTCAGCAGATAATCGAACTTTGGGACGTAATGTCACAACAGCTAACCAATCAAGCCCAAGATAGATTCCTCAAGAACATCAAAAACATCCAACTATTGACATGAAATACAACACGTAAATGTGAATAAAGTAAGCAGCAAGATGAACTCTTTAGCTATATTCATAGTTCAAATTCCATCTATTGTCAGTAAGTGATGGTAGGTACATACTGCACTAGCAAGTTGCTCTGCATATTTGGACTGTGTATGGAAAAGGCGCAGCTGACAATTGCAACAATAAAAATATAAGACAAAAATATGATGTTAGGACAACTGAATGCAAGGAAACATAAAAAACTCTTTTCTTTATAAAGGAAAACCAAAGATATTGTTAAGGAGATCAACACAAAGGTTGCTCAAAGTAAAATATGGTTATCAAATCTGCACAAAGAAAATCTGCACAACCCTTTTCTTTTTTTTTTTGCTATAAGTGTCTTGATCGTGTGGCGTTCGAAAGCGTTGGTAAACTGTTTTTTTCGAATAAGAATTACACTTCTCCTTCACTACTAAATATTACACAAGTTGTGAGCATCATATTCTATTTGCACTCGTAAGTAATATAACATTTAGAAATTGCATAAATCAAGTCTCTTATGAAGATCAAAAAAATTAATTGACAAACAAGTCATACTAACACAATAGTTCAGAGCAGTGATTCAAAACTCGACTTGACTTAGAAAAACTCATCGAGTCAACTCAAAGTGCCATACTTACCTTGTTTTATAATTAAACAAAATTGGATTTGCCCAAATTATTAGCAATATATACTACTGTTGTGTTGCTTGGTTACATGGATGTCATTTGGTGAAGTGGTATGGTGTTTGCTTTGTTGGGAAACCATTATCAAATCCCACCAAGACATGTTACTTTTTTCCTAAGCTTTTTATAGAACATGGGAAACTTGAGCTCCAAGTTCACTGTTCAACTTGAACTTGGTTTTAGAAGTACACAAATTCGCCACCGAGTTCAAGTTTCTAAACCACAATTTAGAGCACCTAATCATTCAACTAGTTGTCATTGTATTTTTTGAATTCCCCAGGGTAATCGTCTCTTATTTCATTCTCAAAAAATAGTGTTTTTTGGGGTAGTTATTGTCATGGTTGGCTTTGGACAAGGGTACATTTGAACTCTCCGTTTCTTAATTAATCAAAATCCTCAAATGCCTTGTTTTGAAGGTTGAATGAGCTTGGGTAAATACATGACAACCAAGTTTTGTAGACCTGTGTCTTAGGTTTGACATGGTGAGCTGCAGAGTTGGTTACGTGGTGATCGGGCAAGCTGACTTGGCTAAGGAAAGGGTTGGTAATTTTGAGATAACATGTTTATCTGTGCAAGCAATGTTGATAGACATACATGAAGGGAAGAGCCTGGTAGTTTTGAATTCAGATAAAATGCTGAATAATGTACTATTTTTTGAACCCTAACCTCATTTTTAAGTGTAAACCATGGAAGTTAAAGTTCTCCTGAGCCAGATATAGCCATTAAATGAACTCATCTATGCAGGGTTCATCCACACATGCACATATGCATGCACGCAGTGACTTGAACACATTAGAAAAAATAACGTTCTTTAAAGAAATGAACATAGCAAGCCAAACTCTTTTTAGCTGAGCCATCAATATAACTAATTAAAAGGTTGATCGAGTATTTAATTGGGCTCATAAATTGAACCGTTTCTTTATTGGTCCATAGTAACTGATTTCACTCTTCACGATCATGAATAAACTTCTAATTATGAGATTTGAGAATCACCAGTCACAAATTTAATTAGCTTACTCAACTACTAGATCAATCAAATAAATTGACTTCAAAAAATTGAAAAACAAAATGATATCAACAGACAATTACAAAAAAGAGCACGTCCATTTGCTGATTCTAAAATCGTACAAAGCATCACAATATCTACACCACTCAGGAATCGAATTACTCAGAATAAGCATCGAATAAGAAAACATATTTAAAAAAAAAAAACCGAAAAAGACTACCTGGATAAAAATGAAGGCAGCAGCAGCTACCAGGAGAAGGATCCGGAAATCGCAAACATTTCGAGCCATTAATCACAATCAAAGAAAGAAAAACGGCCGCAATTAAAATTAGAGTCAGGAATCGCCATGCATCATAAACGTGAAGGGGATTTGGAAAGATGAAATCTCGTTCACCGCAAATGTTACAAATTCTCCTTCAAATCAAATAAGGCCAGTGGGATTAGGATTAGGATTAGGGTTCGGGTTAGGGTTAGGGTTAGGACAAAATGAATTGAAAGAGAGCAGCTTTAGTTGCAGGAATAGAGTCAAGCTTGCTTCTTCGTATTTCTTCAACGGAACTCGCAGGCATATTCGTACTCGTCGAACATGGAGCACGTATGATTGACTATACTTCAAGACTACGTTGGAAATATTAGTGCGCTCGTTTATACTAATTAGATACAAGAAGGTCCCAAATTTTCTTAGTCATTGGATGTCAAAACTAACGTATTAGAATGTAAGTCAATTTAAAAAAAAAAACCCTAACTCTCATGAAATTCGTCCCCACCTTTTTCTTTTTTTCAATTTTAGTGGTTTTGTGATCAAAATAACTTTCACAGTAATACAACTAAACTCCATATAATAACTTGAATTGATATTACGGTAATTTAAACACCGTAAACCCTAAACCATATTATACGGTATTTAAAGTACCGTAATTTAATAAATTATGATACTTTAAATATCGTAAAGCCCAAACCATATTATAGAGTATTTTAACTACCATATGGATATACATTAGATACATATCAATATGGATATCTATATGTAGAGATATATATTGATAACGTTATTGGTGTTCATATTGTTAAGATTTGGTATTTATCTGATGTATTTATCCCCAATAAGAGTTAAAGATAAATAGTTACATATTGGTATTCATATATTATGATAAGATTTGGTATTTATCTGATGAATTTATCCCCAATAAGAGTTAAAGATTAATAGTTACATATGAATAAACCTTCTGTTATGGATAAACATATCAATATGGATATCTATCTCTAGACATGATAGATACCACCTAAATACAGTGAAACTAGGCATTTTATATTGTAGTTAAAATACCACATAATATGGCTTAGGTTTTACAGTATTTAAAGAAGCGTAATTTAATTTTAAATTATGGTATTTAAAGTAGCGTAGTTTAATTGTAAATTATGCTACTTTAAGTGCTGTATACTATGGCTTAGGCTTTATGGTATTAAAAGTACCGCAATATCAATTCAAATTATTACAGTAATCATCTTACCGTGAAGGTTATTTTGGTCACAAAACAATCAAAATTGAAGAAAAAATGTTTGGCCAAGGTTTATGAAAGTTGGGGTTTGTTTTCTAAATAGGCGAAAATTAAATATATTTATGATAATTTCTCTAAAATTGTATCTAGCTTTCAAGAAATTTTGTTTTGGATTTTGTGCTCAAGTAGTGACACATCACCACCTATTTGATTTCACATCCAACAGTTGATAATACTTGTGACCTTCTTGTATTAAAGATAAATGGTATCGTCATATACATTTCCAAATTGAAATACTTGTATCATTTGAATTTCAAACATTGTTTAGCAATGTTTAAAACCATGGTTCAATGACCTAGATTGTTAATCCCAAAAATTGTTGTGGACCAATGGATTAGTGATTTGGATCAATGGTCCAACTAAGAGAACCAGGCAAAAAATCATTTCAAAATGGAAAAACTAAAAAATCAAAAAAGATAATAGAGCAAAAATGGAGGGGCCAAATTGGCCGTTTTCCTATCATAATCGTCTAGTTCTCGATATGTAATAAGGACATGTTCGACTCCACCACTTCCTAATCTAGATAGAGCTATTCCGATTTGTATCACCATTTTTTAAAACCCGGCCTTTTAGCCTTGTGGCCACCAATGAAAGGTTTGGACAAGCTAAAGTCGGTCGGATTATCAGTTGATAAGAATAATAATTTAAAATCATGATCTATATTGTTGAAAAAAGGATCAAACTTTTTCCAACCACTCTTAGAAGTCAAAAGCAACCAGTGTGATCAGTCACAAACCAGTCAAAATGCTCATCTCCAATAATTTTCATCAACTCTAGTTTTTGTTAGGACCAAACCAACCAAGACACCCAGTGAGAATAGTCTTGATGCTTGTAATTTTTAACACTTCCGAACCATGAAACATGCGTATGAATTGAGGAGGGGTGTTACTATTGTGAGGATTTTCCAAATCGATTGGCCGACCTTGAGCACACGAACCGCATGCCACAACCCTCTATTGTCGGCTTTGGATGGTTGAAAAGATGCTAGCAATTTGTTTGAATCCAAATCCTACTGCATATACTTCACAGACGGTTTTTTTTTTTTCAAAAATATACTGGGCGGATGGGAAATATAGGGGATGATAAATGCTAATTTCTATGGTTGTGCGGAAAACCTTGGCCCAGAAGCCTATTTCCAGTCTAAGTATAAAATTTAAATGCTCAAAAAATAAAGCAGATTGAGCATACCAATGAGCGCTTAAAAATCGACATTCCAGATTTAGGAGATACAACATTTATAGAACTTGAATGTCTTTTGTTTTTCTTTTCATATTCATACATAGTCAATTTGAGAGTTTTTTTGGGATCAAAATAACTTTTTTGGATAGATTTTATTTTTAAGGTTGATCCCTTCGTTAGAGGGTTAGAACAACTGTAGCAAAACTAGTATGCATGTTTGGTCCAACTAATGAATTACCAACCAATTCCTTAACCAATCAAATTCAAAGCAAAAACTAGATTTGGTTAAAAATTGGCTAAAATACAATATCTAAGCAGTTGAGCCAAGTCCGATCAGTTGATTTTGACTAATTGGATTGACTAACAAAATTTAGCAACTCCTTCGATAATAGATTCTATATTTTAAAAAGAAAATATAGAATGAGACCATTTACCTTTGGTACAAGATGAGACATTAATATTTACCACTGGATGTAAAATTGAGTGACTGCAATTATTCCATTGATCAAACTCAACCTTCAAAAGAAGTTTTTTCAAACTTTGTTATACATCCAAGCTCTAAAACTTCACATCGGATGGTTGTAAATAATTGTCACCACCTTGTATCAAAGGTAAATGATCTCATTGTATACAATCCAATCTTAAAATTATTATTTCTATTTTTTCCTACTCTTTTTAATATTTAGATCGACCACTACAACTTAAGATCAAACTAAACTTTGATTGAACCAAACCCTTCCACAATTCTAGTGCCAATTCTACTCACTGAGTCAAAGTGATTTTGGTAAGTAACTACTCCAACATTTTTTACCATGAAAGTATTTTCAAGAATTACTTGTGATTATGAATAATTTATCGATTTTAAGAATGGTATTTTTATCATCTCAAAATCCTTCCAAAAGGGAATTTCAAAATTGAAATAATTCTTCTTACTTTTTAAAATGACTTTTTTAAGAAATAACTTAAAATTATAAAAATGCCCTTTTCAAAATTTAATAAGATATTGTTAATGCAATTCTTTTTTATTTGTAAGGACATTTTTGTGGTCAAACATATACCATGAAAAGTGGTGCATTTCTGAATGACCCATATTCAGAATTTATTTAATAAGACTAATGAAATGGTAAAAGGAGCACCTCAATCTCCCTCCCAAGAAGACCATCATTGTTATATTCCCAATCCTATCCCCCTTTCCAACCCAAGATCCCTCCTTCCCCTCCCTTTTGGACAACATATCGGGCCTGGCAGCCGTTGTCTAAGGTGATGGAAGCAGGAGGCCTTCCTCTATTTGGCGCTCCATAACTTTTCGACCCATGGGTAGACCCAATCCAAAAATTGGACCCATGGGTAGACCCAATCCAGGTCTGGGTATGGGTCCAAAATTGGACCCGACGGGTCAGGATCCAATTTGGACCCCAAACACTATTGGGTCTAGATCCGGGTCCGGTCCCGCATTATATTTCAAGTCGCAATTTATGCAATATATTTGACTATATAGATATTTTAATTTTTGGATTGGGTTGGGTCGGGTCTGGGTCCCACATTATATTTTCAGGTCCCAATCCGATGAGTCCAAGTCCAGTCGGGTCCAAGTCCCATAATAGCTTTTCTAATCTGGGTCCGTCCAACCTGACCTGACCACCCTACTACTTCCCCACATAAAAGCAAATGAAACCAGCCAATCCGTAATTCTTTTGTTCCCACCTCACAGTTCAAAAAATAAAAGAAAACTTCTTCTGTTCCCACCTCAAATATTATTTGGAATAACAAAGTAAAACCATAATATAATCTTATTACACTACACTTTTTCTCTTTTTTCCTTCATTTTAGCATATCCATCTCCCTCATCTGACCCCCGATACCCCCAGCCCCACCTTACCCTCCCACCTCCTCTCTCTCTAAAGTCCCTCCTGCCACAACTGATTCTAGTTACTGAGAACAACCAGGAGCAGCTCACGTTGTGAGGCATCAATGTAGCAACCAGTAGGTGCAAGTGCTAGAGTTACAGCGTTAGAGAATTCCAACTCATTCTGATAATTCTTCGCTATGCCCTGTTCGGCGTAATGCGAGAAAACCCTGGGACACCGAATTATGTCAAGGAACCAGCGACCAGAAAATCAGCATTACTCAGCTGATCTCTTCTGCAAATATGATGTTGAAGATGAATTTTACTGCACATAAACAAACACAGATCAGAAACAGAAAATACGGGTTCTCCCACAGTTCATGAAAACCATGTAAAAAGATGAGATCATCAGGTTTTCCTAACAGTTGACGAAATTTTGTTAAAGCCATAAATTTACAAAGTGATTAGATAATCAAGTTGTCTAAGCAAAATATAGGCAATTGCTTTTTCTGAAGCCATTCACTTACCTTCCTCTCTTGGGATATTAGGCTGATCTGCAAGAAGCCGGTGGAATGCTGATAGGTCGGCGGAACTGTTCATAGAAAGAGCCAAATAAAATTTGGAGGATTAAAGTGAGGCACCAATTTATCCAAGAAAATGACAAAGAATAGAAAAAAATTGCAGCACATGAACACTTCAGAAAACCTACAGAACATGGAAATGAAACTATTTCCTATGGAACATCTAATATTATCGTTTACATATTCACTCACAAAAACATGTTCATGGCTGCATACCTACCAGTGTTCATGTCTCTGCATTTGCATGTCATGAGCATACACACAATATCTCAAAGAGAGAACAAAGAGAGGCAAAGAAGGAAGCACATCACATAGCAATTCCAGTGGAGTTAAAGACGAAAAAATGGCATTACCCAGCCATCTAACTCAACATCGGAGAGAAACAAATGGCATTGGTCATAGCAAATGAGAAACTAAGTTGTACTCTCCCTCTCTCTCTCTCTCTCTCTCTCTCTCCACACACACACACAC
>NW_006500031.1:2173072-2185712 GCF_000471905.2 Amborella trichopoda
AGTAGTAGTAGTAGTAGTAGTAGTAGTAGTAGAGAGAGAGAGAGAGAGAGAGAGAGAGAGGTTATTTGAGTTTAGAGGGAGAGAGAGGATGAAGACGGAGAGAGAGACTGACGACGCTTGCGTATCTGGTTCAGAGAGTAGAGAGAAAATGAGGAGCGCGCTGATGACACGAAATCAGAAAGTATAAAAACAGAGTACGAAAGAGACCATTTATTTATCCTTTGTATGACAATCATTCCAGCCCCTTTTTTTAAATTTAAAAACGGGTGGTTTGTGATTGGATAAACACAAAGTTTCAAAAATAAAAAAGCCACGTATGCATCGAAAGATTGAATTGGGCCGATCCAAATTAAAAAGGCCACGTATGCGTCGAAAGATTGAATTGGGCCGACCCAAAATAAAAAGGCCACGTATGCATCGAAAGACTAAATTGGGCCGATCCAAAATAAAAAAGCCACGTACGCGTCGGAAGATTGAATTGGGCCTGACAACTGGCCATCGGGCTCAAAAGATCATTTTTAAATATGATACAGAACTCTAAAAAAAACCAAGTTTCACATCCATGTGAATCTCTGTCAAACGTAATAATGATTTTTTGAATATCTGTCAAACGTAATAATGATTTTTTGAAGCGTTATGCATATAAATTTGAGAGGATGTCATAGGGTCAGCACTTTTAAATAATAAAATATTTTTAAAAATAAAAATTTTATTTGAGGTATGTTTTCTTTTTTATTATATTTTCTATCATTTTTAACAAATATGGGGAAATATTTTGTCTATAAATCTATGTTCTTACACTTTTTCATATTTTTTTGAATTATTTTAAAAATACCTCTAATCATTGATCCCATGAATTTCTACCGTAAATTAGGTCGATAGCTAGTATAGTTCTCTATTCATGATTCAACTGTTGTATTAAAATATAAAAAGAATCCCACATAAAAAAGTATAAAGAATCAGTAAGATTTTGAATGCTTTGTTTATGTATGAAGTCACGTTACAATTTTGTTGATGGGTAAATATCGAGTAGTCAAAAAAGTATTAAAAATAAAAACATACAAAACAAATCTAATCAAATATAAAAATTATATTTAAAGTATGATTAAACAAAGCACATCCAAATGAAATTGAAAATTAATTTGTATCGCGATATATTTTTGAAATTTTTTAAAAAGATAAAAAAAATATAAAAATAAGTATTAATAAACGAAACAATTTTCAATCTTTGTCAAAATGATGAAAAAAATTAAAAAATGCTTTACAAACAAAATCAGTTATTTTTTAAGATTTTATATAATTTTTTTTAAAATACCCAACCGATTCACCAAAACTTGCCGAAATTGAAGGCCCTGTGGTGATTCCTATCTAACTAGGCTGATATAATTTGAATTAAAAATTATTGAAAATAATAAATTTTAAATAATCGAGTTGTACCTTGGGTATTTTTTAATAATTTTTAAAAGATAAAAAAATATTAAAATCAATATGAATGATTAAAACAATTTTCAATCTTTACCAAAATGATGAAAAACATTAAACAAAATCCTTTACTTTTTAAGATCTTATATAAATTTTTTAAAATATCTATCCGGTTCAACAAAACTAGCCATAATCGAAACCGGAACTGGCCCAATGGCGATTTCTATCTATGGTGGCCATTATAATTTGAACCGTCCGATTTTTCCTATACTAAAAAAAAGTACAAATGTAAATGATTCATTCCAATACTTTACAAGTGTCGAACCAAGATCAGGAAGAGCGAGCTTTAAATGAGTTGGGTACTTGAAAGTACGCGACTTATTTTGGGCAAAAATACCGATGAAAACAGGGACGTACTTTTTTTCCATTAAAAAAAAAATGGATTTATGCGCTAACTTCCTATTTTAAAATTCCAATATTTTCGAATTGGCATAAATCATATTTTTAACAATGTTCATTCATCATTAGGATTTTAAACTTTAGGTGGTGGTATAATGTAATATAATTAACATCCACCGGTATGTATGTTTTCATTAATATTTGAACTAGAAGCAGGCTTAAAATGTGCAGGTTTGACCGCTGCAGGCCCTGTATGTATTTCGTGATATAAAAGCAGTTGTAAAATGTGGAGACGCCTAAAAGAGAGGATGATGAAAGTAGTTAGTAGTTCTAAAATGTGCAGTGCAGAAATGTAATGTTGAAGTACTAGCAAGATTAGAATAAGAAAAGGCTATTAGGATATTGAAAACACTTTGTACTGGGATATTGAGAACAATTTGTATTTTGTCAGGAAATGTAATGTTGAAGTATTGGCCAAGAGAAGGCTATTGGAATATTGAAAACACTAGTGTTGAAGTATTAGCCGAGATTAGAAAATCCAAAGGTAGTTGCAATTTGGGGGTTCTAGGAAGCGAGGGGTTGTAGAGGTATTTTCTCTCTCTAAAAAAATGTTTTTCTCTCCTCCCATATTGAGTCTTGAACTTGAAAGTAAAGTTGAAAAACAAGCCAAAAACTCGAGAACTTTTATTCCAAATGCTCAAGAATTTGATTACAAATGACTAAGAGAAAGTATTACAAATTATTTAAGTTCTTTATATAGAGCAACCACAAAACAATGGTGGGATGCTAAAAAACACCTAAAATTGTCCAAAAATACACATTTTATGAATTAAAATATTAATTCCCTCCATGAGGGGCCTCTTGCGATTGTTAGGCCTCGGGAGTTTTTTCGGACGCTTACGCTGGTAATTTGGACAAGCAATCGTCATAGAATCAATGCTTGAACTATTGCGTACGTTTTGATACCCTTTAATCGTCTTGAAACGGATTTTTAAGGAAGAACCCAAAATCCGGCTAAGTTCCATAAACTTGTGATTCTTCGACCACCAATCCAGTACGATCTATGACATTCCAAGCTTTATTTTTTATCACAAATCAAAGAGGATACTATCACGATCATTTTGCAATAAATTTCGTCAATTTTGGTCTCCGTTTGAGTACGTTCCAATTTTGGAAAGTCGCCGGAAAAATAAGATTTCGGAGACCGAAAAAGTATGGCATTTTCAACCTTAAAAATAGTGTCATCCGGCTTTCGATCATCCGTAAAAACTATATCAAACTGTATCTCTTTGAAGCACAGATGCAACAGACCCATATTTGAGATGATCCGACGGATCTTGAGCTATGGCCTCTCAAAAAATTAGATGTTCTTCTTTATAAAATCTGGATGCCCTGCCATAAACTATAAACACCAAAATGTTGTCAAAAGTCTAGGAAGCTGAAACAAAGAATGTTTGAAAGATAGTGCAATAAGGTTAGTTAGAGAAGGGTGTGGTTTCCATAAGGTTGCGACCTTAAACAATCCAAGGCGCATCTTCAAATTTGATCATAACATACAATTTTGATGTAAAATATTCTTAGGATTATCTCAAAACTATTTTCATATCTAATTATAAAGTTTTAAACTTCAAAAATAGTTAAAATCAAGTAGATCTATAAACATATGAAAATTTAAAAAATGGATGGTCTAGATAATGTGTTGCAAGACGCACTATTTTTAGGACTTAAAATCATTTTTTCTTTCATATTCATACATCTCGATGTCGAGATGCTCAATTAGAGGGTTTTTCAACATTAAAATAATATTTTTCGATGGATTTTTGAAGTGCATCCGTAGTTGTACATTTTAAGGTTGCAACCTTATATAAACTTTTTTCCTTTAAAAAATGTTGTGTGGTAGCTGGTAAAAAAAATTGATAAGAAAAAGGCTCTTGACTACTTCAAACTTTAAGCATAGTGGAAAGCAGCATTCTCATGTTGATGATGAAATGGTGAAAGAGGTGATGAAGAAAAGGCATAGGTAACGAAGTTCTAAACCGACTGGTGAACCTTTTTTAAAGAAAAAAGAATGGACCCGTGAATCCTATTTTAGCATGCATACCATACATACATAGCCAAAGAGACAATTGTCATTTGAGAAGAATTTCACAGTAGAAACATGGTAGATAAGGGTCCAGGATCCAGACATCTAGAAGGAAGTTATTGTGCAATGTTTTAAAACAAACAATTTGGGGCCATATTTTCTTGCTCCTTGAGATATTTGTACTTCAATTGTTTGATTGGAATGAGAAGGATGGGCTACATGTACAAGGCCATGGATCACCACAAGAGATTAATAAGTTTAACCTAAAGAATTATCAAACTAAATACATGGCCTAGTCCAAGTACTACTTGACAGAGTCTCACAATTTTTATAGAGATATTTCTGAATATTTTGATGTTTCAATGAATATACAAGACCAGTATAAATATAGAGACAAGAACGTACTCGATATGCAAAGGAGGGCTGATACACTTCATGTTTGAGCACCCAACATCTAAGCCTGGGCATCCCTTCTGTCCAACGGAAGTAATGTAGGTAGGGTGTTGCCGTCCCTTGAGAAAATGCTCTTGGGGTTCGGATAGTTAGCACTTTGAGACTAGCCAGGAGGTGAATCAAAGTCTTGCAAAACATACCTCCTTTCCTCCAAAAAGTAGTACTTGCACATGGCAATCGGTGTAGGAAAAATTGCACCCGAATGGTTAATCGGACATGGCCCGGATGCGGTTCAACCAGCTTAATCGGTAAACTGGTCGGTTCAACTGTTTCAATTTCGGCCTGTTTTGATTAACTGGCCGGGTATTTAAAAAAATTCAATAAAAATATAAAAAAAAAATTTTTTAAAAAAAGGATTTTGTTTGTAATCCATTTTTTAATGTTTTCACCATTAATAATTATTTTTATATTTCTTTTTGAAAAATTTCAAAAATACCCCTAAGCATAAGTCGATTCTTTAAAATCCATTGTTTTCATTAATTTTCAACTTCATTTGGACGTGCTTTGTTTAATCACTTTAATTATATTTTTTATTTATTATTATTATTATTATTTAAATGCTTTTTTTATCACCCAGGACTTACACGATTAGGCCGGTTGAACTGCTTCTGACCCCATGTCCAGTTAACCATTCTGGTTCAATTTCTCCTACACTGATCCTAACCCAATTTTCATTGTGTTTGCATTTTGCTTCTATTTTCCTAATGTTATTGGTGGATTATGTTATGTATGCTAGACTTCGGGATAAGTTTATATTTTGGTACATCCATACATTCACATATGTTTATTTAATTGGAAAAATGACTTTTACCCCCCTCCTTAAAACTTATTTCCCTATTAGCCCATTGGGTTAATAAAAGTCCCTTATACCCCGTAAATTTAAAATTTTGGGACTGTTAGCCCCCTAATTGCTTTTTTATTTGGTTTTTTTACAAATTTTATATTTATAATTTACAAAATTTTCCCTTCCCTTTCTCTTCCGTTGCCTAAAACCAATCTTACCTATGTAGATCCCACTCTATAAATTTAGACATGAAAAAAAAATGAAATTTTCTTTAACATTATGACCTACTTTATAATTATATCGACATCATTTGAACTTGAAAAATGATTAATCAAGACATTTGTTATTATTGTTAATGGTTATTATTATTTATTTATTACAAAACTGTATCAAAATACTTATAAGAGATGAAATATTTAACAATTAATATATTATTGTTGTTATTATTGTTATTATTATAATTATTATTTAATTATAATTATTATACATTATTATCATAAATAAAATTTATATATCAAGTCAAAAAAGAAATATGGATGATTAATGTATGGGTTTGACATTTTGTAAAATAAAAAGATCAAATTTATAAAAAAAACATTGAAAAATATAATGAGCGGGCTAATCGTCCCAAAGTTTTGCAAAGGATTTTCGTTATCCCAAGGGTTAGCAGGTATAAAAATTTAAGGGTGGGAGTTAGAGGTCATTTACCTGTTTAATTTAGAATATCTGTTGGCTTCCCGTTTCGGTCAAGATGACAAAATCAAAATCCCCCTCATTTGATATGGAATGTTTTTTTTTTGTGGATGTAATATTAGGAAATGTAATGTCCTTTTTTTTATGGATGTAATATCAGGAAATGTAAGCTCAATTTCTTCTTTTTAACTGAGCCTGAATCGAGAAAACAACATAATTTGAGAGAGCATTAGGTCCGTCTAACACATCCCTGAATAAGATATCTTTACTGAATATCCAAATGCACAATTTAGAACTTGTGTCCATCAAACACAAGACTGTTGAACTTTGTACAAGAAAGCCGTGTCAGCTCATAACAGGCGGGGCTAGCCGTAGCTCGAGGTTAGCCCTAGCTTGAACCTGGCCAAGGGGCCCCCGACACAGGAGAAGGCCAGGGCCGTCCTAATTCTATAGGGCCAATCCCAACCTTCGGCCCACATTTTGTAGCTCCACCCTTAGCTTTGTCCGAGGAAATTATGGCCATATCATAATACTTTTGCAGTATTACAATATGGTTCAATTTTTTTAATATTTTACGTAGAGGTGTTACTCTTTCGTGTATTTTTTTTTGAGTAATGATCCTATGAGACCCTCCCACACCCATGTGTGTAGGACCTTAAAGTATCATCATTAAATTTGGCACAGATCTTTAAAAAAATCAAGCTTCACACCCATACGATAATTTTTATAGAGATCTGTGCCAAATTTAATGGTGATCTTTTGGGATCCTATACACATGGGTGTGGGAAGGTCTCATAAGATCATTACTATTTTTATTTATTTTAAAATTTTGCCTTCCGATCTAATATTTGTAATTTCATATTGTTTTTTATTGTATTTATTTATTTATTTGTCTACAGGGTTGTCCAACGCGTTGGAGGTATATTGTCCAACACTAAACATCACTCTAGCATCGTCTGATATTACGAATATCATAGAGCCCGACTTAGAATTTTTACATTTTGATATTTGTGACATTGGATTGCAGGATATCTAGTTTTTGTAACGTCAAACAGCTTGTCCAATAAGCAATCTGATGTTTAGAAAATAAAACCGCTAGACTTACTTAAAAAGGTTATGGGATTCGAGATTCTAAACATCGAATCGCTCACTGTAGGGCAGCTCGTTATTCAAAACATAAAACTGACCTCTAATATACCTCCAAGCCAATACACAATCCCATATGTTACAAAAAAAGAAAAAAAAAAAGATGGTGCAAACATTTAACTCAAGAATAAAAACTAAAAAAATAAAAAGAAAGTACAGAGTGAGACCATTTACCTCTCTTCACCATTGGATGTGAAATTCGATAGCTGTATTTATTTTATTGACCAAGCTCAAACTTCAATAGTAAATTTTTTGAACTTTGTGACGCATCCAAACTATCAAACTTCACATCCAATAATTGTAACTAATTGTGGCCACCTTGTTTCAAAGGTAAATAATCTCATATACAATTTGGGATACATACATATCTATTTCATAGCTGTGAGGCCTTCACCGATTCTTTTTTTTTTTCTTTTATTGAGAGGGAAAGTGATTCATTATTTATTATAATAAAACAAAGTGGAGTGGCAATTAAATTAATGGCCACCAAAACACGATAGACCATCATAGGTACGATTACTTTACCAATGGAAAACGATAATAGATTAAACTAGTGACATGGGCCAGAAGCAGTTTAATCGGCCTATCCGATGAGCACTCCAACAGGAGAAGTCTTGAGTGGTTAAAAAATTATATAAAAATATATAATTTTTTTAATAAAATATAAAAAGTATATTTAAAACATGATTAAATAAAATCACATCCAAATGAGTTTGAAAATTAATGAAAAAAATAGATTTTAAATAATCGATTTGTGTTCAACGGTAATTTTGAAAAATATGAAAAATGTAAAAATAAGTATTTATAGCCAAAAAATTTTCCAATATTTGTCAAAATGATAAAAAACATTAAAAAATACATTACAAACAAAATCCCTTATTTTTTGGGATTTTATAAAATAAATTATTTTTATTTTTTTAAATATCCGGCTAGTTCACCAAGACCGGCCGAAGGCGGTTCCGATCTAACCGGGCGGTTAGAATTTGAACCGCCCGATTTTTCCTACACTGGATTAAACTGACCATTATTTTTTAAAGGATATGGTTTGTATAAGGTTGCAGCCTTAAACAATCAAATTAAGTTGCACCTCCAAATTTTATCATAAATATAATTTTGGTGTAAAATATCATTAGTATAGCTTGAGAATCTATTTTTATCTCCAAAAATGGTTCAAATCATGTAGATCTATAAAAACTTGAAATAGACGGTGTAGATAATCTGTTACAAGATACTATTTTTAGGACTCAAAATCTTTTTTTCTTTTCATATTTATGCATCTCGAAGTCGAGATGTTCAATTAGAGGGCTTTCCAATATCAAAACAACCTTTCGTGATGGATTTTTTAGATGCACCTTAATTCTACATTTTAAAATTCAACCTTTTATTTTATTTTTTTGAAAAATGTGATTAAACTAACCATTATTCTTGGCATTAAGTAAAACAAATACCAAGTCCTCAATGGAAAATATTTTTACTCCACCGGGAGCATATAGTGTCCATTTATTCGCTCGAGTAAAACTCAATCTAGGATTAATTTTGGGATATAACCTTTTCAAGTCATAGACTAATCCCCAAAAAAAAAAAAAATTGCACTCTCTATGCACTTTAAAAACATACTGTCTCAGATCTAATATAGACTATCTATTTTTTAGAGGGTGACTTATAAGTGTTAGATAACACAAAATTCAAAAAAAACTTATTTTGAAAATAATTATCATGTAGTTCGTAAGTGATTCCCAAAATTTCAAATTGGAGAGAATCTATTGCGACCGAGGAAGTAGATATATAATATGCTCCATGCTTCCTTGATTGTAGAACAATGAACAAAGACCCAAAGAGTTTTAAAGGAAAATGCCATAAGTTTCGAAAATGATCAGCCATTTTTCCATCACCCAATTTGCGCCCCAACTCTTGATGAATGATGCAACGGTAAATTGAATGTTTGATCGGCTCCTATAGTGTGCTCCCGCGAGATCATGCTTTGAAACTACTCTCAAGTAACAAAACCTAGTTAGAATATTTTATTGTTCTAAAAGCCTGGGATTCTCACTTCGATCATTATTTTCAAATTCTAAATCTAAAAATTTGGCATATAATAGTGCCTTATAATTTTTCCAAAAATTAAATTAAATTAAATTTTGTGTTTAAGTGCTATACAATGGAAGTATCCGATTTCAATATTGAAAAAAAGCATTATTTTTAAATTTTTCAAGGCTGGCCTATATAAATTCTTGCCCTATCCCCCAAAATATACTTAAAGGGTTTCTACCCAAGCAAGCTTTCACCAAATGTTATAATTAAATAAACTATATATTTATTTAGAGAAATTGACAAATGCTGAAGATAATAAATATACAATGTGACTTTTTCAGTTCTATTCTTATCTAGTGTTGGTAAAACTGGGAGATCGATCTGCTAACCGCCCGATTAGATAATGGCCGGTTCCGGTTTTGGGAGGTTTGGTGATCAATTAATAATTAAAAAATTTATATATAAATTCCTAAAAATAAAGAATTTGATTTGTATTGTATTTTTTAATATTCTTTACATTTGAATAAAAAAATTGGTTATTAATCTCACTTTTATATTTTTCCATTTTTTCAAAAAAATTTAAAAATACCTTTAGACACAAATCGATTCGTTAAAATCAATTTTTTATTAATTTTCGACAAAAATACGCCATGAATGTGTTTAGCTTTACTCAAAATTTACAAAAACCCCCCACGTATACTGTCTATGCAACTTACTCCTAGCTAACCTTTTCTCTCATTTTTTTTTCCTATAACCACATTTCCTCGCAAAACCCCCTAGGTAAAAAGTTGTTATTTTTTTTACGAAAATACCCTTCCGGTACAAAAAAAAGAAAAAGAGAGAGTCAATTGGCGGTCCCAAGTATCGTGTTGCCTAAGTGGCCAATTCAACCGGAGTGATTTGGCTTCAGAAGGTGTACTGCTGGAGAGCGTCTTTATACTGCCGGAGTGCTTGTCTTCATTGCTGGAGTGACCTATTCAACTGTCGGAGCGCTGTGGCTCCAAAAAGTGTATTGCCGGAGTGAGTCATTGCATTGCTGGAGCATGTGTCCTCATTGCCGGAGCGACCTATCCAATCGCCAGAGCACTTTGGCTCAATAAGGTGTACCGCCAGAGCGAGTCTTTGTATGGCTGGAGTGCATTGTCCTTATTGCCGGAGCGTTTAAATGGATTGTCGGAGCATTTAAAACACACAGGGAGAGAGTCGTGGGCAAACGCCACGAAGAGAGAGAGGGGGTAGTTTAGTCTCTTTTTTTTTTGGATTGGTGGTATTTGCGAAGAATGCGGTTGTGGGGAAAAAAATGACAGAAAAAATTAACTGGGGGTAAATTGTATAGATAGGAAACTTGGGAGGTTTTTTGTTATTTTTCATTTTTATATGTTTTTCACATTTTAATAAAAACAAATTATATATATATATATATTTTTCTCAACATTTTTTTGAAACCGCCTCCAGGGTATCCCCGGTCACTCATTATCGAGGAAAACGTGGGGAACGTCGTAAAGTAGCAAGTGCTATTCTCAGGCCTGTGAATTTTTTATTTTTATATTTTCAAGCGTACGAGATTTGGTACAAAGCACACCACGGTACAACATTAGAGAGAGAATTTGATTGATTTTTTAGGGCTGCAGTTTTATTAAAATAAATAAAACCTCACTTTATAATTAATTAAAAATTATAATTCAAGCATCAAAAAATCTTTGCATGTTGGCTTGAATATTATGGCTATAAAAACAAATTAAATTTCTCAGTTTTCAAATAGTACATATTATAATAAATTATTTGTACCATTCATTTTACTTAAGAATAAGTCTTTATTGATAAGATTGTATCATTTTTTGAATTTCAAAATTTTATTGTTGGTGATGGAAATTGATTTTAAATCCATCATGGTTTCTATTACAATTTTTGAAGGAAAATTTAAAGTGAGGTTTTATTTTATTTTGATATAGCTTAGGCGTTATAAATCTTCATAATCTGATTTTGTTTTTTCTATTTTGTTTTTTATCACGTTGGCCAGGCATATTTTTAGAGAAAGGGCGAGAGAGAGTTTGATTTTTATTTTTATTTGGAACGGGATTTTTTTTTTTTTTTTATCACGTTGGCATTGATTGCACGAGCAGGCATTCATGAGAGCCACCGCCAGATTGCAGGATATTAAGGGGGGGAAGAAAGGGGACCCGTTTCGTGAAGACGCCGTGCTGTAATTCTGTCTTCTGGAAATATCTTTTTCAAGAGAGAGAGAGAGAGCCAGTTCTATATAACCTTGTGATCGCAACTCTGAACTTCCATGTCGCAAAGTGAGAAGAGGATTTGAGAGAAGAAGATCTGAACCCCAAAATCCTCAGTTCGAACCCAGAGTCCCAATTTTCACTGACAAAGATCCAGTTTCATAGATCCAAACTGCCAATTGAGAAGGAGAGAGGAAGGGATTGATTCAAACCCCCAATTTCCAAGTCCTAAAAACCCAAATCCAAATTCGCAGAGAGATCCAAACCACAAAATCCCCATTTCTGTAAAAAATCCGCCAAACCCATTTTCCTCTAGAGAGAGATGGGTTTAGAGAGAGAAGCATGCTCATCCTCCCATGCCCTGAAAACCCCACAAGAAGACTCCCCTCTTCTCCCCAAATCTCAACCTCTCTCATCCAACTTCAAAACCTTCGCGAATATTCTGATCGCCATTGTTGGTGCAGGTGTACTCGGCCTCCCATACACTTTCTCGAAAACTGGTTGGGTTTCAGGTATTTTAATGCTCTCAATTGTTGCCTTTCTCACCCATTACTGCATGATGCTCCTTGTGTACACAAGAAGAAAGCTAGATAGGGAAAATTTCACAAAAACTCGAAGTTTTGGGGACCTGGGTTTCGCAGTTTGTGGACCAGCAGGGCGAGCAGCTGTGGATGCCATGATTGTTCTCAGTCAAGCTGGTTTTTGTGTAAGTTACACCATTTTTGTGGCCAATAGCCTTTCCTCTGTTTTTCCCATACCGAATATTTTGGGGCTCAAGCCAAAAGCCACCTATATTTGGGGTCTTTTCCCTTTCCAGTTTGGCCTAAATTCCATTAAACTCTTGACCCACTTGGCCCCTCTGAGTATATTCGCTGATGTGGTCGATATCTCGGCCATGTTTGTCGTGATTGCGGAGGATTTGGCCATCTATCTGAGATCAAAACCAATTTTGCAGGCCTTTAATGGCTTATCAGTGATCCCCTATGGCCTTGGTGTGGCTGTGTATGCATTTGAGGGAATTGGCATGATTTTGCCCCTTGAAGACGAGGCCAAAGAGAAAAATAGCTTCGGAAGGATACTGGCCTTGGCCATGGGTTTCATAACTTTGCTTTTTGGGTGTTTTGGGGCACTGGGTTACTTTGCTTTTGGCCCTGAGACTGAAGATATCATCACTCTCAATTTTGGGAAGAGCTTTCTCACTGATACGGTGCAATTGGCTTTGGCTGTGAATCTCTTCCTCACTTTCCCACTGATGATGAACCCTGTTCATGAAGTTATAGAGAGAAGGTTCAATAGAGGGAGATACAGTTTGGTTTTCAGATTTGGGATGGTTTTTGGGATATGTTTGGTTGCACTTTTGGTGCCAAACTTTGCAGATTTCTTATCCTTGGTGGGGAG
>NW_006500031.1:2185732-2197135 GCF_000471905.2 Amborella trichopoda
TTTAGGATTGTTACACTTACCTATCTACAAAAGCCTACTTTTTTTTAAAAAAATGAACAGTGAAAAATCGAACCCGAACACTTAACTGGACATGGGGCCGAAAGCGGTTCAACCGGCCTAACCGGTAAACCGTAGGTCCGGGGTGGTCAAAAAAGTATTTAAAAAATACAAAAAAAATATAATAAAATATTACAAATATATCTAAAGCATGATAAACAAAATACATCCAAATGAAGTTAAAAATTAATGTAAAAAAAGAGATTTTAAATAATAGATTTGTGTCCATGGGTATTTTTTAAATTTTTTTAAAAAGGGAAAAATGTAAAAAAAAATATTTATGGCCAAACAATTTCCCGTCTTTGCCAAAATGATGATACATATTTAAAAATGTATTAAGACAAAATCCCTTATTTTTGGGGATTTTATATATTTTTAAAAATAGTAGGCCGTTTCACCAAAACTGGCTGAAATCGGAACCGAAAGTTCCGATCTAATTGGGTGTAACCTGCGTTTAAATTTTGAACCACCCGATTTTTTATACATTGGTATTTGGTCTTGATAACTTGTTATAAGATGCCTACTATTAGGATTTGAAAGCATTTTCTTTTGGAGAAGCCTTGTATGTAACCCACCCACATATATAATACATGTGATATATACATGTGACCCCTAGTCGCAGCCGTCAGATCTGAGTAGATGGTTGAGATGGCTTGAGTCACAGTATCATAAGCTAGCACTTAACCGTTATAAGATGGCTCATAGTTTTTTTATTTTTTATTCTATTGATAAAATTAAACAAAATTTGGGGCAGGCATAGATTTGACAGGGGCACACATGATAAAAATAAGAAAAAAATATTTATGTTGATAAAAAATTATTAGAATACCCTTGAAAATTACAATGGCATTTTGGTTATTTATTTTTATATAAAATATTTGTTTTTTATTTTTTTCCAAATTCTTCCTAATTTTATGATGGGACGCTCAAAATTTTATCCAAAAATATTTTGTAGAAAAGAATAAAAAAATAAAAAAGTATTTGACATGACATCATGGTATGAACAATATAGCTGTTCGATTCGGATCGAACGGTAAAGAGGTGGCGTCACATATAACTTATATATTATTGAGGTCACATAGAAACATTTATCCTTTTTTTTTTCTTTCTCTTTTTTCCTTCATATTTATATATCTCGAGGTCGAGATGATAAATTGGAAGGTTTTATGTCATCAAAAAACTCTCTTACCGAGGATTTTAGAGATGAGATTATATACAATGAGACCATTTGCCTTTAATATAGGGATGTCACAATTACTTACAATCATGTGAAATCTGATAGATTGGGTGTGTCACAAAGTTCAAAAAAAAGTTATTTTGAACATTGAGTTTGGTTACTGAAATAAATAGAACCAACTAATTTTATATCCAATAGTGAAGACCGATCGTGATCACCTTGTATCTAAATAGTCTTATCATATACTTTCTCTCAATATACATTGTTTTAATAATATGCGGACCTCGGACAGTGAAGATAAGACTTGGATGATGATTACTACCCTGTTTTAATAGTATAATGTTGATCACCGTATATAAACCTTTTTCTTTACTTCCATGAATAGTACACCTGAAAAGGTGTGAAGCACCACTCTCATTTTTCACATGATTTGGGTCTTTGATGACTCCGAACCTTAGGATATCTATTTGCTATTCTACCTAAATCTATATGAGCACAAAGATTAAAAAAAAAAAACAAGTTGGGAGTGCTCCATTTCAACATACTGTCATTAGATCAATTAGTTATGCACCTTTTTAGGAATTAGGAATGTATTTTATCCTAACAAATGTTGATTTATCGGTTTTAGAATTGGTTTTAGGTCCTTAATCCTAAGCATATGAATTTTGACATGGTACCATAATATATTTGAGTGAGGCAAGGATATCATGCGAACGTTGCCGAGAGAGAAATCATTTCATAGAAGGACCTGGTTTATATATGGCCAAGGCCTCTTAATAAAATCTATTTTTGAGATGGATTTTAGGACTTAATTTTTAATGACATGCAATATCTAACATGGAGATCATGAATATGAAGAAGTAATTAAATTTTATGAAAAATTATATAAATATTTGTTTTAGTTTCCGTTATTACCAAAATACCAAATATTTTATGTTATTACTCATATATCTGTTGTTTGGACTTCATGACAACTTTTTTTAAAAAAGACGAAACTACTTGATTTTGGTTTTCGAAAAACCGAAATTTTTAAATTTTTGATTTTTCAAAAACCAAATTTCTTTATTTTTCATATTTGAAAAACCGAAAAATACAAACCCTCATGAAAATCTTCATCTCACAAATTTCATCAGCTAAGAATTGCAATCATCATGAGCATCAAGCTCATGCCATGGAACAAATACAAATATAAAGCAAGATGCAATTTTCTAGCTCGGGCGTCTAGCACGGGAAATTTAACTCAAATCCTATATGTTTCTCTCAACCAAACAGTCAATAAAGTTCTAGATCCAGCAAACGAATCCTTTCCGTATTTTTTAATACATCAAACGCATCATATTTAAGACAATACTTTTAATCAACATCCTAAACCAGGCCAAAAGGCGCAAAACAAAAAAATCTGATATCAAACAGAACATAAATCACGAATATATTCAAACCGATATATTAAGAGCGAAAGAGACAAGGGAAAGCATGAACAATAAAACGAATGAATAAGTTCTTCAAAACCAGTCAATTTATGGAGTGGAAGATAAAACTTGCACCAAAACGAATTAGGGTTTGATGATCTTTCAGGATTCGACTCTTGTTGCTCTGCTGGTATGTCAGAAATTTTTTGGTTTTTCAAAAAATCAGAAAATCAAGAAATTTTGTTTTCTAAAAACTGAAATTTTAAAGTTTAAATTTTAAAAATTTTGCTTTTTGAAAACTAAAATTGGCTTGATTTCAGTTTTTGAAAAACAAAAATAGGTAGTTTATCTTTTTTTAAAAAAGTTGTTATGAAGTCTAAAAAACAAACATACGAATAATAACATAAAGTATTCGGTATTCTGGTAATAACGAAAATTAAAACAGATATTTATGTAATTTTAAAAACAAAGAATGTCAATTCTATTAAAAGAACATTTGGACTGTTAATTTCCATTGTTTTTAGATGCAACACCTACTTGCATCCATCTTTAACATGGATGCTTTACACTTTCTGGACCGCATAAGTAGAAATGCAGTCCAACCCGCATGAAACAATTTTCCTTTCAAACTATAATTCAATATATATTACCATTAGGAAAAATTTATATAAAAGTGAGACTCTAAACAATCAAATTAAGTCGCATCTCATATGTTCATTGGAAGAGGTTGCTTCGATGCTGAGAAACTCTCAATTCGATCGTCTCAATATCAAGATATTTTGTATAAAAAATAGTGCATCATGTATTGTATTATCTAGAGAAATTATTATAAATATATATTAATTTTTATCTATTTTTTTTATAAACCTCGCCCTTATTATTTTTTTTTCAATTTTGATCAAAAGTCAAAATTAACCCATATTACACGTCATTTTAAGTACTCGACAAACTAACCCATATTATACAACACTTAAAAGGCCACGTAAATCCTTCCTCCTCATCCTATTTATCTCTTTATTATTTTTTTATGGTTATTAATTATTTTTCTCTTTAATTTTTTTTAATATTTATCTTTTTCTTTTTATCTCTCCAAAAATTTTTCCCATTTCTTTCTTCCTCTAAATCTTTTCTCCCACTAACTCTCTTGGAGTGGGGAAGAGAAAATAATTGCAAAGCAGCGTCTTCTTTGTCTGTCCGCATAACTCGGTCTTTGATGCCGCTCGAACATTTCGAGCTCAGATCTTGCCTTTCAAGAGATCCAACGGCTGTGAGGCGTAAGCACCTAAACTTCTTCAAAGAGGGATCGCTCTATTTTTCTCTCTAGAAGCAGTTCTCTGTATTTGCTACAGAGTCCAAACGGAAATGGTGAACCCGCCTTTGAATTTTCCTCACTCTTTCTGTCATTTTGTTTATCTCTCTAAAAGCTCTGTTTTTTACTGTTTCTCTGATTCTCTCTACCTGTGATTTGGGTGAAGTAAGTGAACAAGTGAATGAAGATGTACCGTTAAGGAGAAGGAAGCAGAAATTGTCTATCGTCCTGTTAAAATTTGAACGAAATTAGTGAATTTAGGGTTGATATGCTATTTTTTGTCTCTGTAGAATGGAAGAGCCGAAGAGGAGCAAGCTTTTCTAAAAATTAGTTTCCATTTTTTTTCTTTATTTCCATGTTATTAACTATGCACTCTAGTACAGTTCTATGTGTTTCTTTTCACCTTTAAAAAGAATCTTTATTATTTTTTTTTCATAATTTAATGGTTTTGGCAAATTCAGTATTTCGTTCATACAAGTGGGTAGAAACCACTTGAGAATGGTACAAAGGCTATGTTTCATCAATTTATGGGCTGTATTGATGGTTTTAAAAGCTAAGAATGTTGAACTTGTGATTTTTGTTGTTGCATGGTGTCTACATTGCATTACTTTTTTCGTCGAGTTAGAGCCACAATGGCGAGTGATTGCCAATTCCTTGGATGTCAGGGCCTGTGGTGGTGGATTTGAGATTGTCTTGGGGTGTTGAAGTCTGAACCATTTAGGGTCTGAACCATTTAGGGTCCTGACATCCAAGGAATTGGCAATCACTCGCCATTGTGGTTCTAACTCGACAAAAAAAGTAATGCAAGTCTGAACCATTGAGATTATCAAGTCTGAACCATTTAGGGTCTACCAAAGCTAATTGATATGACTTTCTAAGTTTTTCTGTTTTCTTGTTTTTTATGATATATTACATCTTTTAATACTAGACACTTTGTTTGTTGTTCATTCATTTGAATGTGCAACCATTTTCAATGCAGATTGATACTCTCATGGTGTCATTTGATAGTTTCTTCTATCGACTTACAAGACAAGCAAGGTTCTTTATGCTGATTGATTTTTTAAATGTCATTCACATTTCCTTGATTATCCACTTTGTTGATGTAAACCGTGAATTATTAAGTGGTTCACTTGATGCCAACTTTACAATAAATAATAATAAAAATGGAAAATCTCAATTTCTGTATTTTGTACTGATGAAGAACTACAGTGATTTCAAAATTTGTTGTATTGCTTTTTTTCACTTTTTTTTTTTTTAAATTTATTTGAGTTCTGTTTTTTATATTTATGAAATTTTTAATTGTAGAGTTCTATTTTTTGGAGGGGTCATATAAAGGTTTGGTATAGTATTTTATACATGTATAAATATGGTAGGGGCATATCTGATACTTCTTTCTCGACCATTGATAGAAATCAACTATTGATCAGTTGACAAGAAATGGTGAACTAAGAGTAGACAAGATATTGATTTCTTAAATCCTAGAAATAATAATGTGGAATCAATTAGAATTTCCTCAGGAAAGAGTATATGTCTACTTGGATTTCCTTAAAATTTAGTGAAATTCTAAGCTAACAATTGATTTAATCAGGCAATTAACTAAATTAGTGAAGTTCTATCATAATCAGGACTCTGCAAAAGAATTAAGTTAGGATTTAATTTTGTTGTTTATGCTTTGCAGTGATTCTTAAGTAAGGATAAGCTGCTATGCTGAAAATTATGAAAATTATCGCATAGAGTCTGATGGCATTTAGGCAAAACTCTACATTTTGGTAGAGAATTGAGTGCTCTTGGTTTGAATTTAATGCATGATTGAGGTTTACTTAAGGATATTACAGTCTTGGTTACAATGTGCTCATGCTACTATTTGACCTAGAAGGCTCTAAAAGGGCAAGGGGAATGCCCAAAAGGACATAGATGGAAGTAGTGAGAAAAGATATAGGGATTTATCAATTGCCAGAAACAATTTCTCAACCATCTATTTGATTACATTAAGAACCATATGTCAACTGCCGGAAACAATTTTACTCACTTCAAATCATTTATAACCCACCTATAGATAAATGACAAGCAGCATTAGAAACTCATTATCTATAGTATCGAAAAGATTTTAGCATTTCCATGAGCTCAGAATGGATAATAGAGACTCCAAGAAAAGAAGCTCAGTTTATGCTTCCATAGTAACAATTGCAAATGCCTACAAGAAGTTCATTTTGCATGTTTCTTCAAAATTACCAAGTTCTATAAATTGCAGAATTAACATAATTTTTTGTGCCCAGAACTTCAATTCCGCCTTCTGTAACTTCCTTCTCAGCCTGTAACAGGTTAATACATTGAGAATCCAATGAACAAAGAGAATCGTCTCTAGGCATAGTTGTTTGGGGTGGCGGTTCCACAACATAACATAAAAAATTCCATTCTCACCAGGTCTCAACTTAAAACATTAAAAAAAGACAAAGAAGGAGAAAGAATACAAAAACCAAAACAAGAAAACTCTATTAATCCTATCCCATCATATGGTTGAAGTTGATTCTGCAGCTTCACTTTTTGCCTTGCTCCCTCTTACCTGTACCATGAGCACCCCAGCATGAATAAAGTAAATCCAATAGGAGTAAGGGCCACATTGAAATACTATGTTCCTTATTGTCTAAACTCTAAAGTGCTTGCAAGGCCTTAATTAGCAGTCACACATTAACATGCCAGGTTCCTAATTAGCAGAAGGCTTAATTGTATCTTTCAAAACCTCCAATTCTTCACCCCTATAATGCAATTTTAAATGCCAATAGACCTCCAATTCTTCACCCCTATAATGCAATTTTAAATGCCAATAGACCTCCAATTCTTCACCCCTATAATGCAATTTTAAATGCCAATAGACCTCCAATTCTTCACCCCTATAATGCAATTTTAAATGCCAATAGACCTCCAATTCTTCACCCCTATAATGCCATTTTAAATGCCAATAGGGTTTAACCATCCACTAAAATTCACGAAACCATAAAGAGGTTTACCCTATTAGCATCATGTTTTCTGCTGTCCCAAGAGCATATTTCTACAATGTTGGAAAAGCAGTCCCAAGAGCATCTACAATGTTGGGAAAGCAGTGAATATTTATTCAAGAAGTTCGGCTAAAGTTCTTGAGATAAACGAATTGGAAAAAAAAGCTCATCCTTGTATGAGATCAATGGCTGTCATAACCAATTAAATAAGCTGAGAACATTTGCGTGATTTGTTCCAAGTCCCTGGTAGAATCTTTTATTCCTTCTCTTCGTGAACCTTCTGATGACAAACAGTATGCGTGGGAAGATGTAATTTGACAGTGATGGAGTTCATTGTAAGAAAAACTAAAAGAAAAGACACTAACCTAACAACAAAATAAGACACCTAGAGGGAGGTAGGGAGGGAGTCCCGAAAGGTTATCTGTTGATTGAATACCAACCTCCAATTCCTTTTCTTCCATCTGTTCCTCCATTGGTCAGTGACGGAAAGGATTGATTTTGTAATATAACTATTTTCTTGGAAGTTATCTTTAATCTTATCTGAAAAAGTGTGTGATTTAGCTCTGAAATCTACTGATTGGACGAATAGCTGCATCGCATTGAGTTAGACGCTGAAATTGATTAGACTCTTATTAGGTTTGAATTAACAGGTCTTGATTGTGTGGCTGTTGGAGTTGGAATGAGAGTTTTGTGAGAATTTTGTGGAGTATATATGAGAATATATATGTTCAAGAGAAAAATTTAAATGAATAATGGATAATTCTAGTATTCATGTGTCAGAATTGCTAACACTGATTTTATAATTCTATCCTATCCTTCAGGAAGATGACTTGCCATACTCCCTTTATACGCAGGCTTCCTGCCTTCTGGGGGGCTACATCAATGCAGTAGCAGGAAAAGTTATGATGAGCTGTATTCTGGAAAACTAATTTAATTTAAAGGCTGAATATACACTAATGAACTACTTTACAGGAGTCTCCTTATTCTGAAATTTCTATTATGCTGAAGGGCTAAATTGTTGCAATCATACCATATGATCTGATATTACCATTTTTGTAGCATGTTCTTCAAAAGATAATACTTAAAATTTGTTTTGCTTGCTTGTCTGTTAATTACAAATATGCTTTCATGTACTTTGTAATAGAATGATTCTTGAACTTCTTCCTTTGTGTTATATTACAATCACGTGCAACGCACGTGCCCTTGCTTGTAAACTAACAAGGCATTTTTTGACTGACTATTGTGCCCTTACCTTGGCTGTGGTGCCTCTCTATCATAGCTTGGGAGAAGGATATCAATGGAGCTTGCTGGATCTTTAAGTGTCAATGGCCAGGATGCTGATGTTCTGCAATTCTTGGATTCCATGGATGATTTTCTTTTTCTACAAGATTCCCTATCTCTCACTTTACGCCAGGTACGTGTCCCACTTCATGTTCAGGACGAACACAGTCTCTCTCTCTCTCTCTCTCTCTCTCTCTCCAGTGTGAATGTTATCCAACAAGTATCTCTCTCTTTCATTTCCAATGTTTATCTTCTATTCTATTTCTATTGCAATGTTCTCTCTCTAGCATGCCCAATATCTTTTTTTTCCCCCTACATATCTCATTGGGTTTCTTGGATATGTCACTGTTCGCCTCGAGGATTGAAAATTTGAATCAGATTTTATTTTATTTATTTATTTATTTCCTTTGCATCGTGTTGAAAGTTCAATAGACACCCAATAATGAGGTATAGGATGGTTTTGTCCTTTTTGCTTTAAGATGTTCCATTTTTCTATTGTTTCCTTGTTTGATAACTTCGTGAAATGTTTGTGGCTGGGAGTTAGTTAAAAATATGGAAATTCGTGTGATAAGATCACATCTATGAAATAGTTTTTGTGGTTGGTTGTGCTATTCATGAAATGCTTATAAGTTGTAACGAGATTCACTTATGCTTATTTGACATGCTTATGATGTTATATTGCATCAATTGAATGATCTAGTTGTTTTCCCCCCTTTGTGGAAATTAAGAGCACCGAGATCAAAGTAAAAGAATTTGCCAATCCTGATATCCATTGCTCCATCAATATGATAAGATTTGTTCAGTGATCGAATCTGCAATTTATAGACGATTGGGTTCAGATAGAGTTATTACCAAAAGGGCTTCTTATGAATAAAATGTGCCAATTCTGATTAGGTTTAGATATTCCAAGAAGCCTGTGGCAATTTAGAGTGATGAAAACAACAGCCACCAACAGTCTTCAAAGTTATTCAAAAATCTTACTTGTTATCTTAATAGTTGTTCTCATTCTCGCACCTGCTTTTTGGAATTTGAAGATATTCCAAGAAGCCCATGGCTATTTAGAGTGATGAAAACAAAAGCCACCAACAATCTTCAAAGTTATTAAGAAATCTTGCTTGTTATCTTAATAGTTGTCCTCATTCTCGCACCTGCTTTTTGGAATTTGAAGAGAGAGGAACTATCAGGTAGAACGCCCATGTGGTCTAACGTCATGTAAGTTTCAGCCCAGCACGACCCAATCAATGCAAGGCTTTAAAACGTAGGGCACTGACCACGTAATCAAATGGTACTGGAGTGACACACACATTGCTTATGGCCCATCTACTTTCTAGTTTTAAACTGATCATTGCACATGAAAAGAATATGGTTCTACTGTGGTGGTGTTCTTTTTTCTTCTTTTTCTTTTGGATGGTTCTTACTTTTTCATTCAATTTTCAAGTTATAACATTTTTTAAGTTGTCTTTGTTATAGGGATGGCTGGATCTAGCCATTGCTAGGCATTCTATGGGTTCTGCAAGAGTGACAGCGATGGTTCTCGATCTCAATCCACACCCAGCTGCCATAAAATTGGTGGTGAACCAATCAAATGATGAATTAGGTAGTTGTATATATGCAACTGCCAACTCTCTCCCATCCCTACCACCCCTCCCCCCCACCTTTCTCTCTCTCTCAAAATACTCAAAGGTCATGAAATGTAACTTTATAATTATGGTTCTAAGCTAGTTTCTGTTGGACTATCATGCAAAAGCACATCACCAATTCTTCATTCTAACATAATGTATGTGGATTATGTTTCTTTTTTTGAAGGATAGTGATTTTCTTATTGATTTGATGAAACCTTATTTTGGAAACCAAGTAAAAACGGTGCTGAAACCGCACAAACTGTTGCAGATGACGAAATGGTTCAACAACCTCACTTTATGCTTCCCAAAGAGGCCTCTCTTAATCAGGGAATAGAAGATAGCAAAGAGATGCCAGAGAAATCTGACTATTTCCAAGGTTTGATTATAAGTATCTGGAAGCTACTTAGCTGAGCTGAGCTATCTTCTTTGCACTTTCTATCATGGTTGGTTTAATCATAATCGTCCTATAAAAGTTACCACATTGCTTCCTTCATTCATTCTTCGAGTCCAGATAATGTATTATCGTTTCCCTTGTGTTAAAGACATGTGTTACTTCTTTGCACTTTCTATCACAGTTGGTTTATTCATAATCATCCTATAAAAGTTACCACATTGCTTCTTTCATTTATTCTTTGAGGCCAGGTAATGTATTATCACTTCCCTTGTGTTAAAGTCATGTGTTACTTCAGTCAAATTATCAAGTGAAAATTAGTATGCTTATTGAATGGCTATTCTTCTTTTATTGGTAGAAGGAAAGAAGAGTGAAGATTCATCAGATAGCGAAGCCAATTCCACAGAAGATGCTCAAGTAAGATACTTATCACTGGTCTGATGATGACGATCATCTTGTTCTAGCAAGAGCATCTATGATACATGGATATTGGAAACTGGGTATCCTTTGCTTGTTTGAAGATATCTATCACTGTTATTGTGTTGTTGATGACTAATAGAGAGGGCGAGAGAGATGAAGAGCAAATCTATAATGTTAGATACTTGGGTGCCTTTACTGGGTCCAGTGCCTGGGAAACATACGTAAAATTGTAGAAAAGATGTCTCAGCTATGTTCACCTCCAAAACAGGCATCGTTTGAGAGATTGGTCTCTGTTGATAGGTTACGAAATTTCAGTGCTAGTTATAAACACATAGAAGTACCAATCCAGAGAAATGAAAATTGAAGTCACTTAAAAGTACTCTTAGTGAATATATTCGTCTAACCCCTTTTAGTGGCAATAATCAGTTTTGCACCATTTTTTATTGTATCCTTGCCTGATTTTAGATAATAATGAAAAAACATTTGGCTGTGCAGCTTCGAAAGCATAGGTCCAAATCACTCTCCATTTTCTCTCCAAGGCTCCAAGCTGCTCAAGTTTCATTTGAGAGAGGTAAAAAGAGAGAGCTTTTAGATGCATAAACCAGAGTTTCTTCACTCACCAATAAAATTGATTTTCAATTTTCCATTTCTTCTTGAAGTGTGATGTGCTCTCACTTAATTCTGTTCTGCTGCATACAAAGTCTCATCTAATTGGCATCATTTCTCCCCTCTCTCTCTCTC
>NW_006500031.1:2199267-2220829 GCF_000471905.2 Amborella trichopoda
AGCAGTACAAATCAAATATGAATTGAAAAAATAATAGGAACAAGGAAAATGGTCATACAAAATGGGCACGCCAAAGCTCAAACTCTACCAAATACAATGTGGTGGTCACCACAGCAGACCATCTGCTCCTACACATAACAAATATATCACACATGCTCACCACTCAATCATCATATAAGCCCAAACTCAAGAGAAAGAAAAGACGACACTGAAAAGAGAAGGAAAAAAAATGTAAGGTGGTGGATAAAGAAAACAAAAATGCTACCACCCTCTCAGTGCAAAATGGATTAAAATGAGCTCCATTTATCTGAAGAAGCACCTCCTCTTGGTGTGTGAGGGTCAAATTTAAAAGGCCCAGTAGCTGCAAAAGGGTCATGATCATCAAAGGACATAAACCCACTTCGGCTTTGATCAGAGTCTCGGGTGCTTCTTATTGAATCAAATCGAGCAAGGCTTTCACGACCACCACCTGGGTTGAAAGAATCAAACCTCGCAAAAGCATTGAATGCATGGTCATCCGAGGCCTCACTGAATCTTGGAGAGTTGCCTGAGTTGAAGAGAGGGGTCCCAGGAACCGAATCCCCAAATGGAAAGGCAGTCTTCTTCCCGAACAATGAGTCGGCGTGCAGGGAGTCTGTGCGGATGGGGTTCAGCCCCATGTCATCAAAGAATGGGTCCTTCCTCTGGTGGTCTTGTACAGAATCCTGCATCCAATAAAATTTTGAAGTAGTAAAATAAATCAAGAAACATACAGTGGGAGCGAGGGACAGAGTGAGAGAGAGAGAGAGAGAGAGAGGGTGCACGAAGACTTGCTTACCTTAGAGGTACCGGCATTAAATCCCCAAAGTGAATCAACATCATCACTAGGATCTGTGAAGGTTGCACCCCAGGAAGGTTCATCAAATTTGTCACCGGAGTGAGTGGACGCAGCTCCACCATGGTCACTGCAGGACAGGATAATATTTTTATCCCTTACTACTCGCATTTATAAAAGGATAAGTCCACATAACACTACTAGCATTATTTCAAGAAGGAAAAAGTTTTTATAAGGTTGCATCCTTATACTATAGAAGTAAGGTGCACCTCAAAAATCCAGTACAAAAGAGTAAGTTCAAAAAATGTTTCACTTGATCATCTCAACCTCGAGATACATGGATATAAGGAAAAAAACAACAAAAGAAAAGAATTTCTAGTCTTAAAAGTAGTGCATCTTGTAACAAATTATCTGGACAATCTATTTTAAAGATTTTCAAGCGTTTATAGATCCGCTTGATCGGCACCATTTTGGAATTTTAAATTTTATATTAAGGGTTGATAATGGATTTTCAAGCCATCATACGATTTCTGACACCAGAATTTTATCTTCCAGCAAAACTTAGAGGTACTCCCTCACCTTTTGAAGAAAAGGGGCAAGGATGAATTGATTATTAGTTAAAACCATCTCAGTACAAGAAGTTGACAAAAAAATGTAATGTTTAATTTGCTTAAACATGAAGTTGCATGTGTTAATCCAATAGGCATTAGGCAAGTACGGAAATAATTATGACGGTTGAAGAACAAGCATGAGAAATGGAACCCATAATGGTAATCAAAGCGCCCTTTTTCTTTATTTTAGCGCACAGTCAAAACCTTGCCAGACATAATACACAAGCAAAGTAGACACTAAGAAACGTCACAGGTGTCAAAATTGATGTCAAACTGCTCTATAGTTGTGATTTTTTGCATAACCAATAACTGCTTTGGGAAAGATATAAAAAATGAAACAGGCAAGCACCTTCATCCAGCTTATACCAATTAAAAAGCAATCACTACCCATAATGCAATTTTGTCATATATTCGAATCATCAACAGATATGGAATAATCGATGACGTTCTGATATTGCATCCTGAAAACAAGGAATCTATCATAAATCCTGGTGTTAGACAAGGCATTGTCCCAGCTACAGTTCATCTCCACTGCAGGAGTAAAGCCCCTTACGAGTAGCATATACCATGGTCCATTGGAGTCCTATATACTTTTCCACGCAACATTAGTATCCATTAAAAAACAAAAGCATACCTCTGAATTTCTTTGGCAACCGATGAGGTATCAGCACTGGAACTCTTCCCAAAATGTGAAGCCGGAAGTTCTTGTGATGGGCTTCCAAGTCCACTTCTACCAAAAGGACTCCCTGGTGCACTTTTTATCGATCCATCATCACTATGTGCATAGGAAGACGTGGTTTCAACGGCTCGCTGATGATTAATACTCAAAGGTGAGTCCATCTTACTATCGCCATTAGTGGTTGGCCCAACAGATGCCACCTCATCGAACGTTCTCTTCTCATCCCAAACAAGAGGAGGCAAAGTTTTGTTAGTGCCTGAAACGACGTCTCCTTCTTTTGTGAACTCTTGGACAGCCATAAAACCTGAAAGAAAACACAATAAGATGAAGTTTTCAAACATTGTTTAGAGGATTGGGAAGAAATAGACAAACAATTGGTTCTAATATGCATTATGGCTAAATATCAACTAAGTTATTGACGCAAAATCATCTTGCACATTGTTTAAACCACCTTAGAAAATGCATAGCCATATATAGAATATTAATATAAAAATAAAGACAGTTATGCGTACTGGACATATTATATATAGAATGTTGCCCAGTGGATCTACGAATTTAAGAAGGCAGGCAGATATCTATTTTCATCGGAAATGGGAACTGATACTGACAAACAGATACAGAACCATATGCATAATCTTAGAAGCCAAAAGGTTGATGCAAAATCATCTCTAATATTGTTTAATTCACCTTAGAAAATGAAAAGTCATATATAGAATATTAGTATAATATAAATAAGGACTGTTTTTGTTGTTTCTTTTTATAATGAAAATAAGGACTGTTATATATAGAGGATATATTAAATAAGGACTGTTATATATACAGGATATATTATATATAGAATATAGCCCTGTGGGATCCCCAAATTTAAGATGGTGCACAGATTTTTCTTTTCATCAGAAATGGGAACTGGAAGTGAAAAGCAGATACAGAACTATTTGCATAATCTTAGAAGCCAAAAGATTGTAGTTAATCATGCCTTCATCTTCAAACTTGTCCCAGTCATCATCCCATTCAGCTGCCCCTTCTTGAATCCCAGGTTGCCAACCTAACAAATGATCCATGTTAAGAAAATTAGCGAGGTGCAAGGATACACCAAAAAATAAAGCACAATATCATCAAGAAAAACTGTCTTAACAAACTTCAACTAGATACAAGATTTGCCATGAGAAGAACTGTTATATCATTGCAGAAAATAAATTTATCTCATTTTACACAGATGTCATGTTGTACCCCATTGCAATATGAATTTGACAATGAAATTGTTGCTTATCAAGGAGGGAAAAAAAGTATCATCCAGAGAGCCCAATAAATTCAAGACAAAAGTTCCAATCACCTACAATGTTCTGAGCTATATTACCTTGTGCCTTGCTTTCTGCCACTTTCTAATAAACAAACCTATATTAAATTGTCAAGATTAAATAACTAGTGTGATCATACTCTTAAGGAATGATATCCATACCAATAAGTACATATTAATATATAAAGGGTGTGGTTTCTATAAGGTTGCAACCTTAAACAATCTAATTAAAGCGCACCTCCAAATTTTATCATAACATGTAATTTTGGTGTAAAAAATTCTTAGGATTATCTGCCAATCCATTTTCATATCTAATTATAAAATTTTAAACTCCAAAAATGTGTAAAATCCAGTAGATCTATAAACATGAAAATCTTGAAAATGGACGGTCTAGATAATGTGTTGCAAGATGCACTATTTCTGGGACTCAAAATCTTTTTATCTTTTTCATATTCACACGTCTCGAGAGATGATCAATTAGAGAGTTTTTCAACATTAAAACAACCTTTTCCAATGGATTTTTGAGGTGCATCTTTAATTCTACATTTTAAGATTGCAACCTTATATAAACTTTTTCCAATTATAGGTACAAAGGAAACTAGAAAACAGAGTAGGAAATCAACAAAAAAGTAGAGAATGAGGAGATGAGGCACAGACAATATAACTTGAAAGCGCAGCAAATAAGACGAGGCCAGAACAAAGAATACAATGAAATAAAAGGAGAGTAGAGAAAGCCGGAAAACTTGGCAAGACAAGGAAGGAAGGCAAAAATATGCCCGATGCCCTAGAGGCCATGAAGTATACATGGAAAAAATTGTAAGATATAGAACTAATCCTAGCAGAATGTAGAAGAAGAGGAAAAAGACAAAAAAAGGAAAAGAGCAGAGATGAGGGCGATCAAAGAAATAGGAAAGTAGAGAATAAATGGAAGGAGGAAAAGTAGAAGAGAAAAAGCATGAGCAGAGAAGTTAAAGAAGAATGAAAGCAGAAAAGAAAGCAATAGAGAAATGATCATAGAAGTTAGGTGGCTACAATCAAAACAAGAGCAGGAAGGAGATGACTACCGCAGTAAAGAAGAGGATAACATAAAGGAGAGATAAGTACATGGAATGAGGAAATGTGATAGACAACTAAAACCAAAGGTTCCATCCTTGGAAGATTAACCCAATCTACTCGGAGCAAATCCAATAAGTTCAGTAGCTTTTCTAGAACATAAGATTCTTACTCTGCATGCCTACTAAACAGAAAAGTCAGGCAGAAAAGATGCCTCAGAGAAAACACTAAATGAATATTCCTCACTCAAGACTTACGGGTATTACTAAAAAAATCTCATTTGCAACCATAACCATTGCCAAGCTCAAACAGAATAAGCCCACAAAACACAGATGAGGTCAACATGGCAATAATATTCTGCTCTGAGCCCAACCATTTCTGCCCAGAGTAACATGTGTGCATAATACATAAAAATGTCACCAGTATGCGCAGATGACTTTTTTCTCTTACATAGATGTCACCACCTTAAAGCAAGTGTCAAATAAAAATGGATAACCAAATTCATCAAGTGGATATTACAGAATCCAAATATAATCAGTGTGAAAAATTCATAATAACCAGTCATATAGAACATAAATGAAAACTAAGGTATGCAGAGGTAAAAGAACTAATAAGAGTAGAGATAATTCAATAAGAAGTACCAAATGGAAGCTCCACTAATGCTGTTGGCTTAACGCGTAAACCATACTGCTTGCACCGTTGATTCAAACCTTTTACTAGCTCCTCCAGATCTGTCTGTATTCGATCAGCTCGAACCTGGAAAGTGAAGCAGATAGGCAGAATTAGACAAGATATTAAAGATGCTCAAATTCAATGACCCGTGTCAAATTCATACTCCATTGTCATCACCACCCAATCAAAATGGTGTACATCAAGAATGAAGACAGAGTTGGACCCACGAGTATAGGATATGATCCCAATGGTGGACCTACTCCGACAACATCCATCATATAAACGGACACCAATGACCTATTCAATAACTGCTTCCCATTAGATTATAGCATATATTGGGGTCAGTGTTTCCATATGCAGAACCATAATAACTTACCTGAAGAATTCCATCTGCAGTTCCACCTTTTTCCATGCTAACAATTGCATTATACAGCTCCATCTTCCTCTCCTACACACAGATAGGATGTACTCATAGAATAGAGCCACATAAATCTCAAGATAGTATTTTCCTGATAAAATCCTCGGAGACCAATAGCTTAAACGATAAAATACCTGAATATCACGGAATGAAGCCTCCTCAGAAGTTAATTTAGTTGATAATTCTCCAACTTGCTTGTATTTCTCCTCATATTTCTTGCCAAGCGATTCAACCTGAGATTTTCAAGATTATAAGACATACTCTTTCATATGGATAAATTTTCAGGGAGGAAACAATTGCTTGAACAAGTGACAGGGCATGGATTCAACTCCCACAGCTGTCACTAGAATTCGTAGTTTACTATTTTTCAGAAGAAACAAAAAATAATGCTTGAACAAGTGAGAAAGTTCGATACAAAACATCATAAAGCTTTTACGATGCAATTACAGTGTTTCACGGCAGTTTTTCTTTGAATAATTATATAAATAGCGACTCGAACCAGTTAAAGCATGGGAAAATAAGCTTACATAAGTCTCTCAAAAAAAAAAAATCTCTCAAAAAACAGAAGAAAATAAGCCTACATAAGAACATCACCACTCAACAGAAACGTAGAAGTTCACCACAACCAATCTAAAACCTGTGGAAATGACAAATATACATCCTTTTGTCTTCTCACCGACAGGTTTGGTTTCACTTCGATTGTTGGCCAGGCCGAGTTCTAGTTAGAAATTGTCCTCCAAAAATAACAAAGGCATAGTGGGATATAGCACTTGATCACATGGATGTCCTTTGTAAGATTTTTTTTTTTTTCGGAAACATAGCTGCAAGTAGGGATATCAACTTATTCCCCAGATCCACAAGTTTTTTTGGGAAAATTGTCTCATGCGTCGGGGGACGCATTTCTACATTTGTGTCCCCCAAGGTACAAAGCAGCCATCTCAAAGATTGATGCAAATGGGTGGTCCATCTAAACACAGTTAAATCTAACGGTCCAAATGTTTTCTTCATAAAATTATTATTTTCAATTTTAAAACTTATTTATTTTTTCAAATTCATAATCTCCATATTTAGTTTATATGTCCTTAAAAAACTGGGTCCAAAAATCCATCTCAAAAATAGATTTTTAAGAGGGGACTCGTTTCTACATAGACTCAACCGTGTCTTCTTCTTTTTTTTGACACATTAACAGGATAGGAATGAAACCTCTTTTAATTTTACATTAGGAAGGCCCAAGTTCTTATAACATAGAAACTAATAAATTCAGGAAGTTCTTCATTACCTCTTTCCCAGATTTGAATCAATATAATTTCATATTAGATTCCATTACCTCTTTCCCAGATTTGAATCAATATAATTTCATATTAGAGATTAAAATTTAACAACCCAATATGCGCAAATATATTTAACCTTGACCTCAAAAGGCTTCCCAGACATTCAGAGTTTGGTGTATCATTTCTAGGATCCTAGAAACTAGTGACAGCCTACAATGATCCATATCAACTAGGACCCTAGAAGGGTAATGCTATTTAAGTACACTTTAAATTCAAAAAAGGATAAATATCTCAAAATAGTAAATAAAGAAAACCAATTAATTTGTCGAAGGGAAGACCACAATGTCCTCGTCAAAATCAGTTCCATATTTCCTGCTTTACTGTGACTAGTTTACAACGCAGACAAGTAATCAATTTATCAAGAAAACAAAGCCAAGTAACAAATTGCCAGCCACAATATTTCTCTCAGTTAAATAATTATCAGAGATGAATATATCAGAGAAGAATGGGATTACCTCACGTTTATCAGCAGATGCCCTTTCAGTAATCTCGTTTAGTCTGTTATCACACCTGCTTCTGTATAGCACCTGATTGCCATAAAAGTATGTAAATAATACAAAATTATATAAAATTGCTCAAGCTAGATGGTGATCTAATACAATAGATATGGTAACCCCTAATCGGTTATTATCTCAAAAAAATCAAGTACATTACTCTTGCTCCCGGCATCTCTCAAAGATGCTATCAAGCCATTCTAAGAATACAGTAAGCCATTGCAATCTTATTTTGTCTCAAATAATCTAGTAGAATATGCATTCCCAAACACAGTTTTTAGATCAAATTCAAGATCAACAAACTCAATAAAGTGACAACCTTCAAATACCGCATATTGAAAGTGCATTCATGCATGCCTATCTACCTAAAAGAAAGTTTATCCCTTTCCATTCTTTTGTTAGATACCCCCATTATTTATCTGTAGATTTTTTCTGTTTTCTCTATTCTTTCTTTGTTTCTTTAAAGGTTATGTTTTGTTTAGTTGTTTAATTTTTAGTTACAAAATTTTATTTTTAATCTTTTGCCCTTTAATTCTTTTAAATCATTTTTTCCTTTTTTACTATTTATGTATGTTTTTATTTTTCGACCATTTGCATTATTTCATCTGATCATCAGCGGATCCATCCCTTAAGGTGGAGGCTTCCAATTTCCAAAGAACAAGGATATTTATCTCAGAACTCTCTGGAAACATGACAGTGCAAAAATAGTCCAAGAGAAGTTGATCAAGATTTCCTTTGCCTTTCAACACATTCACAGAAATATTCAAGGAAGAATGTGCCATATTCCAAAGGATTAGGTATGCAGTATTCCACAGGGGGCATCTACTGTATAATGCTGACAACAGATGATGGAAATTTGATGTTCTTCAGTTAATGCCTGTTTTGGTCAGTCCCACAACGGATAATCTCCGCTGTCCATCATCAAAAACCTATGTTATATGGATTCTTCTCCTTGGGTTCTGTACCCATGTTTGACATGTATTGAGACACATACCAACACAGATTCTTATGGATTCTTCTGATTTACTCAACTACACCATTTTATAGGCTAGATCTTCTCTTTTATTTAAGTAGACACATATACATCTTCAATAGTGTATGTGGATCAGCCAACTAAGGTATCAAGAATCCAAAAGTCTGTATCAGCGTCTGATATTGACACATTGACCCATGTCCATGCAATATAGTGAAGAACATATACTGGATGTCCTTTGGACTACCATATATGGTATACATTATGCTGATATTCAAAGAATTGCAATATAAATGAAAAGTTTGTAGTATCATGTACACCACCAAGAGCTCCTCAATATTCTTAGTAGTAGTACGAGTGTTAATGAATTTTTTCCCTTTAACCGCAGAAGAACTAATCAAACAAAGAATGCATTGTTTTCCTCAAATCTAAAAATCTGATAATCCTTAAAAGAGTATCAATTAGCGAAAACCTCCCAAGTACCCATCATCATCATCCAGGCCTTATCCCAATTATTTGCAGCCCATAAAAAGATAAAATAGGATAATTCATCTCGGAGAACAAAAAATTGCAAGAATCAAGTCTTGGATAAGATGGTAAAGCAAAACTAACATTAAAGGAATACACTCACAAGCTCTTGCATCTTGGTGCGATAAAACTCGATCTTCTCTTTTGAATCCATTATCTCTTTCTCCAATGCTTCCACCTTTCATTCAATTACAGGGTAAAAGTCAGATCCTTCCATGTGTACAAAAAGAGGATCTGAGAAACACGTGTTGAGAAGGCGAATGTTACACAAGATCATATTCCCAAATGGCTCTGAATATTTTGGTCGTCCACAGCTATTTCTTTTCTCAAATAGAAGAGAGGTCAATTCATAGGGATCCAAATGAGATGAAGTAGAAACAGCACATATTTTAATTATCACTAGTTAGAAAATGGTCCTTCACAAGAATGCATATTCAATTATAAGTGCGCCAAAAGACTAAAAGGAGTCCAGGGAATGAAAAATGCCTTCTTTTCTGATTCAGTGGCTTCCTGGAACTTAGAATTGAGAGCATTCTGTTCCTCCCGACTTAGCTGGTTCACAAGATGTTTCTCCAGTATTGGCACCCTAGACTTCTGTTGCACGGGCTGAGTAGCACCGACTCCATCAGGTTGAGGGGTTTGAAATTGGTTAGATGCTCTTACCCCAGGAACTGGCATTGCAGGTCGTATTCCAGGCATTGCTTGCGGTGGCAGGCCTAAAAAGAAGAATCCATTTGGTGAAAAAGCCATCAACGAACTGTGAATTGGAAATCTCTCTCTCATAAGCATAACCAATTAATCAAGAGTTCACCAAGAAAGCAAAAAATGGAAAAGACCACCCCATCTCCTTTTTTCTTTTTTATCAGAATGGAAATCCTGCAAACAAATTTATCTGCAAAATAAGCCGGCCCCTATTATTTGTGAAATTTCTATTTCTCCCTCTTTAATTAATTATGGATGTCTATAATGGCAATCCTCAACAACAGTAATTATTGCTAACGAGAATTTGTAAAAATAAAGTTCCTTAGATATACCCTGAGAAGGCCGCCATGGAGCACCGCCAAAGCCTGCAGGTTGTTGACCACCAGCAGTATGTAACAGTGCTTCATCAAACTTAATGCTGCTTGGAAGAACTGCAGGAAGCGGGCGCCCTTCTCTGTACCTCTCCATCAAATATAGGGCAGTGCAGAACTCTTTTAGCGAAAGCATACTATCATTATCCTGGTCAGACAAGTCCCAAACCTGCTTCAAGACCTCTGAAAACGAGCATAAACAAAAAGCTCAGTTAGTATAATGCAACAGCAAGGAAACAAAATGCTTAAAAGTGTTCCAGCTGCATCAAATAAAAGTTTCTGGTATTAGGGGACATTTGGATCTCTGACAATATTGTCTAGAGATATCTATTTCCTTTGAAATATATTTCTCGGAGAAGTATTTCTTGTAAAATGGAATTCTGCTGTTTGGATAACATATGGATGCAACCTGGAAGATACATTTCTATGTTTGGATCAGGAAAAGAAAAAGAAAAAAAGTTATAAAACCCCAAGTGGCATTGGGCACCACAATAAGACAAGATCATGGAGCTCATATACATACATATTAGCATTGACATTCAAATACCCAAAACCATAGCCAATATTCAACTAAAAGCAACACACAAGCAATAAGATGGTAGAAAAGGCAAAATCCTTTCTATGGCAACAGCCCATACGAAAGTATCTAATGCAAGAAACCCAACAACAACAAAAACAAAATCAAGTAAAAGATACACTTAAAATCTGATAAAAATCACATCAAAGCAGAGATGAAAAATAAAAATAATCATGGTCAAATGATACGATACATGGACGAAATTAAAAGCAAAAGCAAATAAATAAATAAATAAGATATATTAGGAAATGAGGTCTTCTACACGGCAACCCTGACTGCAGAGAGCGTGAGAGAGAACCCCTTGCTTTTAGCTTGAGAAAGAGAGTTCAGCTGGTGCTAGGGCAGTAGGATAGTGAGGGAGGGTATGGTTTGAATATAGATAGAGAGAGAGAGAGAGGGGGGAGAGACAGAGAGAGAGAGAGAGACAGAGAGCTCGGGTGTGGTTAAGGCAGTGGGAGAGAGTGGGGTCTATGCTTGGATATATATACACATAGAGAGAGAGAGAGAGAGGACAATAGATGGTTGTTGGGGCTAGGGTTTCCATTGGGGTACGAGTTATGTTTTGTTTGTGCACCATCCCATGTTAAGCTGAGCTCAATTTCTTTTTTCGGCTCCGTGACGGGGAGATTTGGAAGGAAATTTTTTTTTTTAAGGCAAGAGTATGGATCCAAATTTCTTTATTTTAACCTTTAAAATAGAGAAAACAATTACTCCAAGAAACTCATTTCCGTCCCAAAGGTTGTATCCAAATGGTGGAAATGAGCAATCTCCATGGAATATTATTTCTAGAAATATTTTTCAAAGGATCCAAACGAACTCATATGCATCAGTTCTGCCTTGCCGAGACAATAAGGGGTAATATGATCAGCTTTAAGAAAGGGGGGAAGTATGAGTGAAGTAAATGAGAAGATAGCAAGTTGTGGGTCCCTGGGATTAAGATATTGTGCACAAGCACAGATCAGGTTCCAACTTTCAGCTGAAACTACCCAAGTCAAGACTGTAATATCTCATTTCCAATCCAAGGACCTCATGCATAGAAATATAAAAATACATATCATATAGGTAATTTAAAGAGCAGTCAGAACAAAAAACCCATACTTCTATCTCTCAATAAAAAAGGTAAAATCCCATAAATTTAGCTTAAGAAAAAAAGATCATCGCCAGAGAGTGCCCCTACCTCTAGGCAACCTCCAACTCAGGAACAGATTCCGTGCCTGTTCACCTGTGATTTTCCCATCTCTGTCAGTGTCAACCTCCACAAAAACAGCATTGTACTTTTGGATATCAGATTGAGTAATCCTTGGCCATGGAAGTTGAGACTGGTTTGTAGGGGCAGAACTCATAGCCCCAACAGAAAAACCAGAGGCAGGCACCGCTGAAACACCAGTCGTAGACAATGTAGAGGCTCTAGGTGTGGTACCCAGTGGGGCCCCTGGCTTGGGCAAGGATGGGGCCCGCTGGAGCCCACCACCACTCGGTTGCAAAGCCAGTGGTCCTTGCAGTGCATCAACTTGACTCTGCTTAACTGAAGATTGAGACGTGGAGGATTCAACAGGGACAATGGCATTTGAGCTAGCTGCACTGCTAGCTGAAAATGTGGGACTGACAAAACCATCTTGTTTTAGTTGAGATGAAACTGGTTGAGATGATACCGCTGAGAAAACATCCCCACCAAAAATTGAATCAGAAGCAAACCCATTTCCAGTTACTGTTGAGCCTTTTGAATCGTTAGCCATAGAAGGTTTTGGCGGAAGTGTGGTGGTACTAGAAGATGGGGCTTGACCAAATCCATCTTGGGTCGAGGTGAGACCCACGCTGGCTTTGGTGGGGCCCGGTGGGCCAGGCCCCACCAATGATGCACCTATTCTTCCACCTAGCCATTCAGTGGACATGTTAGGGTTTGGAGGGCGGGCCCCGGCTACACTAGCACCAGGGAGCCCTGGATTGGCTACAGGCATTGGAGGTGAAGAACCAACAGGTGTAGTTGAAGGCCTCATGAATTGAGTATTTGAAGCGGCACCAAATTGTTGAGTCGCACCCATGTTTGGCATTGCCTGAGGTCCTCTGAAACCAACATTTTGAGGGCCTGATGGTGCCATGGAGTTTATTTGAGGTTGAGGTGGGGCCCCTGGGTTCACTTGAGGGATGGGGGCCCCAGGTACGAAATTTATTTGAGGGGCAGGGATTTTCGAGGCAGCCGGACTAAACAATGCAGCCTTCACGATGTCGGGTGTTAGCTCACGCCCACTTTGTGCCACAGTTACAAGTCTCAAAGCATTGTAGAACTCAGGTCGGCCAAGGAAACCACTCCGATTCTGATCGGCATGCATCCATATCTGTAGAAAGAGTAGGATGTTAACAAGAAGGGAACAAATTATTTTCTTTTGCAATATCGATAGAATATCTAAAACACAAGAAGACCATGTAGTCACCTCACCTTAATTTCTTTTGCGGAGTATGACATATAGACTCATTTTTGTACATGAGAAGCAAACATAAACTTGTTCAACAATATTTATTTATGAAAATTTGTTACCAATCAACAAGAAACAAAGGACCGCGCATTCTAAATAATATCAATGTTCGTGATAATAAGAGCAATAAATATTAGTAAAAGGTATACACACAACATATGAGGAAGATCTCTTCTAAAAGTGAAATTGGAGTTTTGCCAAATGTATGGGCTCAAGTTTCTCTTTGGATAGATAAGCCATAATCGAAAACAAGCTAGGACTGCCAGAGTCATACCATATAAGATCAGTGATAAAGTGACTCATTATTCTGGTAAAGCTCACCGATGCACAAATTGATAACAGAAACACTAAATATATCATCAGAAAATTTAAATCAGCATTTTCAAACTAGGACTTGGGCCTGGAACCGGGCAGGGCCCAAGTCCAAGGCAGTAGGTAAGATTCGGACGAGTCAGCAGGTCAGACTCAGTCAAGTCAAAAAAAATAACAAACAAATACCAGGAACAGGTGTGAATAAGCCAGTTCCAAAGGTTTTCCACTCAGACATAGCAGCCCACCTACGAGGTCTAAGTAGCTCATACTCGTGCCAAGTCCGAGTGGCTCAGCCAAATCAGAGTTGGACTTGATGGGTTTTGAAACACTGATTTAAAATAATAAAACTAGGAGAAGGTTAACCAAATACTCCGGTGGCTGATCTGGATCATATACTAAGAGAAACACCTACCTCAAACCCCATCCACATTGGTAGTATGACTTATGTATGAAAAACAAAGCTAAGAGGTTGAGTGACTATGAACCATCTGCCATAAGCTACTACGTATATCTACAATTACGAGATGACAAACCAATCCATAGTCCAATGATCAACCATTGATTATTCATTATGTAAAGTTCTGACAAGAAGCTAAGTTCTGACAAGAAGCTGCTCGAAGAAGAACATACACATTTTATAGCATCACATTTCAGAATGTTTTTGAGGCCTTCTTAATTCAATCATGCCAAAATTGTTGGACAAACTGAGCAAATGCAATTACAATCAAGATAATTCAAAAAGGGCAAGTATAACACACCTTCATGTTGACCAACGATTTCAAATTAGTAAACAATAATATAGCATCATACTTCTCAAAGTGAAAAACAAAAAGTAAAACCACAAATCATTAACATCAAAATAAATAAATGATAACTAAATAATTTGAATATCATGTTTGAATAATTTATTTTGATCCAGTAACACTTTGAGCTTGGAAAATGAGAACCGAGTTTGCACTGTCTCAAGCACACCCATCCATGCCTATCAGTAATGGTCACCAGAAGGGACAAGTAGGTTTTGTAAACAATAGTACAAAATTGGTACTTGATAATCGCATAATTCAACAAAACAGAAGTCAAACAACTACAAGAAGTAGTACGAATATCAAACAAAGCATGCATCCCAGAAATTCAACAGAAGCACATGGGGAACATGAAGGAAATCCTGATCTAAATGCATGGTTAATTTGGTAGGATGTGGTTTGTATAAGGTCTCAACCTTAAACAATCCAAATAAGGCGCACTTCCAAAGCTCAACAAAAGATGTAATTTTGGAGGCAGAAATTTCAATGATGGCCTGAAAATCTACTTTACATCAAATTATGAAATTAAAAAATCAAAAAATCGTATAGATTGAACAGATCTACAAACATACAAAAATCTTGAGAATGGACAGTCCAGATGATTCATTACAAGATGTATCATTTTTGGGACTTTAAAATCCTCCTTTTTTTTCCCCACATCCATACATCTTGAGGTTAAGATGATTAATTAGATGGTTTTTCAATGTCGGAACAACCTTTTTGACACGTGCCTTTTTTCTACAGTAAAAGGTTGCAACCTTATATAAACTTTTTCCTCTGATGAAACGTGAAAAATTCTTGGATGTGGTACAAAACAGGAACTTGGGAAAACTTAAAATATTGTGTTTCCCACAAATTTAATAAACAAAAACCACATGCACGCACTCACACAGATATAACATGGAACATAACAAGTATTATTATATAAGTTCTTACCTACTGATATATGCAAACACACACACACACACAGACAGCCCCACACACACCAACACACATGCATGCATGCATACAAGACCATAGAATTACATGTATAAATATTTATTATCTATGCAGGCATGTATCCCTCTATTTGAGCTTCTATGTGTAGTACACACGTATTTGTTGTCAGCATCTGATCATGCATATTCACTGAAATATCTGGCAGTAGAGCTTGCCCTGGGTATAGCAACCCATCATGTAGAGAAATTTGAAAATATGGACCACTTATGCAGTAATACAGACTAAAACAACGAAAATGAAACTTATCACTGAAAAGAGAAGAGCCACATTGCCTAGAAGGCATGAAAAATTGGTGACAAGGAGCAAGTATCAGGGGGACATATGGGATTCAAAATGCAAGCCCACTACCTTAAACTACCTTGAAATACTTTCATGTTGTTTTCTGCGACAAGGATACAGACCAACAGTCATGACTACACTATATACACGCACATAAGGGAGTGGGCGCTGGGGAAGTCTTTTACAAGCCATCCCTAACAACAAATTCCATTTGCAAGTTCTTTTCCCTTTTATACTTTCCTCTAACAAAGTCCAGCACCCTAACTCTCTCAGTTCTAATCCAACTACTAGCTCATATAACCCAATCACAAGCTCAGTAGTTTGGTATTCCTAAGCTTTTCATTTATGGCTATTGAGAAACAAGTTTGGTGTTCTAAGCTTTTTCATTATGCCTTTGAGAAAAAGGCTCTTCTAAGCTTTCACAAGTGTGAGTAAGAGCCATGGTTTCCCAAGAACCATTGCTTTTTCTCAGAGATGCAATGATTGTGGGAAACAAAGCCATGGTTTGCCAAAATCCATTGCTATTGACAAAGCCATGGTTTCTCAAAAGCAATAGAGAGATGCTTTTTTAATATTTTGCATGATTGTTAGTGATTGATGTGAGAACTGATGTGGAAGAAGGTGGTTCGTAGTACAATTGATACCCTAAAATTTTATCTTTTTTTCCAGGAGGTAAATGTTCTACACTTCTACCTATTTTAAATGCTTTTTCTTTTTTGGAATACTATGGATTCATGAAAATATGAAATGATTCAAAACTTTCCCACAACCAACTGTATTTTGAGATGATGAATAATATCTTTATATATAGACATTGACAAAGCTTAGGGAAAATACATACGAAACCAAAACAATCATAGAAGTAACTATATGCCATATGTTCAAAACTTCAAATAGCTATCAACCACCGATGCTTGCCGTAGAATAAGCAATAAACAAGTATAAAATAGCCAACGATGTTGTTCCACTGAATGCAATAAATAGCAGCATTTGAGAAAAAAACTTCAAAAAGTACAAATATCTCAACACATGTAGGGTGTTTCTAAGTATTTCATATAATTCCATTTTAATTAAGGGTATCAGCCAGTAAATTTCCATAAGATTAAACAACATTAATCATTTTGTGATAGTGTAGGGCATTTAATACATCTTATGGTTAAGGTCATGAGTGGCAGAGAGATCTATATTAGTGTTGAAACACCCATTACTGACCCAGAAACATCCTCCACCTGAATCATTCAAGCTCAATAATATTAAACTCGAAAAAATATATATCAAATTAGTAGGGGGAATTTCTCCTATGATCTTAATCAGATCACAAATCATGCCTTTAACCACTAATCGACATAATTCAATCCATTATACGTAGAAGTTACTCAATAAGTTCTATCAGAATAACAAGAAAAGCCAATTAAACATGATGAAATATCTAAAACCTGCATCCAAAACTACCCCATGAACCCAAAAAAACACATAGATAATGAAAAACCAGAAAACCCCCACTAACCAAAACCTCGAGAAACACTGTGAAAACCATAAAAAATGGCAAAAATAAATAAAAATTATAAGTTATTGAAAACCAAAAGAAGGGATCATTATAAACCTGCGCTAGTATGTGTTTCGGCAAATTGGAACCCTGAAAGAAGCCAACAGCCTCAGCTCCACTGATCCTCCCATCTTGATCCAAGTCCGCCCTTCTAAAATAAGCATCGAAAACCTCCATGCCTGGAGCTGGAGCCCTTACAGCCATTTTCGCTGAACCCAGTCCCGGAAACCCTAGATCAGAGAAGAAACCGCATCCAAAATCACCTCAAATGCCACAAAAAGGAAGCCCTAATTATCAAAATTAAGAATCCCAAATGGGAATTATAACATTGACCCCTAAACGTATTTGAATTCTGATGATGGGGCCAAGAAGAGAATGAGAGAGGGAGGTTCAGATGATCAGAGAGCGGTTGGATTGATGGGAATTTCGGAGAAATGGGCCTTTTCGGATGTGATTTTCGCGATGTTTCGACGACATGAGCACCGGGATCCAAACCTACAGTGATTGAATAGAGAGAGAGAGAGGGTCTATCAAGTGGGAAAACAGGCCTCAGACGTTATGGGAAAATGGGGTTTGGCTTATAGAGTGAAAGAGACGGGGTTAGAGAGAGAGAGAGATGGTGCATCCAAAAGCAATTGAGACTAGGAAAATTATTTCATACGGCGGGGACTGCATTTCTATATTTGCTGTCCCCAAACTATAAAGCATCCATTTTAAAGATGGATGCAAATAGGTGGTCTATCTAAAAACAATTGAAACTAACGGTCCAAATGATTTCTTACTGAAATTATTATTTTTATTTTTCAAATTTTATTTACTTTTTCATATTTATGATCTCCATTAGAGATTACATGTCCTTAAAAATTATATCAAATCATATATCTAAAAAATATATCTTTAAGAGGTGACGCATCTCTACATGGACTCATAAAAACCATGTCCTTTGCCTTTTCTTCTCTTTTTTTTGGTAGGATGAAACATGCCAGCAGGGAGCGATGTTGAGATTCATATTAAAATAAGAAAATCAAATATGGTTCCGATGCTTTTTTACCTGTCTTTCTTTATGGAAAAAGTTTATATAGAGCCGAGGCTCTAAACAATCAAATTAGAGCCTACCTCTAAAATTTTATTAGAATAAGTTGTTTTGATGCCCAAATATCCTCAAATTGAATATCTCAACATCAAGATGCATTGACATAATACAAAAGTGATTTTAAGTTTTGAAAATAGTGCATTTTGTAACGTATATTTAGATCGTTGATTTTTAAGATTTTCAAGTTTTCATTGATCTGCTCAATCTACGATATTTTTTAAGATTTAAATTTTATAATTAAAGATAAAATTATATTTTAAGGCTATCACAAAGACTTCCACTATTGAAACCATATTTTTCAATGCCATTTGAAAGTGTGTTGTATTTTGATTGTTTAGAGCCTCGGCTCTATACAAACCACACCCTTTGATGCGGTTTGTACAAGTCCTGGATCTAAACAATTAAAGTAAAGTACACTTTCAAATGATATCGAGAAATATAGATTCAATATTGGAAATCTTTGAGATATTATTAAAATATATATTTTATATTTAATTATAAAATTCAAATCTTCAAAAATAGTGTAGATCGGGCATATCTATGGAAACTTTAAAATATTGAAAAGTGAAAGTCCAAAAATGCATTAGAAAATGCATTATTTCCAAAACTTGAAATCCAGTTTTTTCTCATGTCCATACATCTTGATATCGAGATGATCAATTTAAGGATATTTGAACATCAAAACAGCATCTTCTAGTGAAATTTTTGAGGTGGGCTCCAATTTGATGGTTTAGAACCTCGCTCTAAACGAAAGTACATAGATATTTTTGCTTTTTGATTTTTAAGCTTATGTTTTCTAGGCCCACTAAATCCGAACCTTTGTAAATTCTATTTTAATATTTATTTTTTTATTTTGATTTATTTGTATCACCAATTCAAACCAATTTAGATCATTGATAGAGCCATCTAAGATGGATATATTGAGTAGACGATCCACCCCTACTAATCTGGGTTTTGAAAAACTGATCAAAACATTATTTTTCTCAAAATCAGAATTTTATCGATGCTCACATCCAAGCAATTCGCCTCTTTCGGTGCACAACAGCACATGCACCATTTAGTAGTTCAGATCGAACCAACCTCATCCAAGGGCCAAAAATAATTTAATTTTAATTAATTATTTAAAACCAATATTAAAATGAAATTTGAGCTTTAGCTTTATTTTTAAAATGAAATTAAATAAAAAAAAAAAAATTAATGAAAAAATTCACCAAAATAAATCTAGAAGTATTTTAGTTATTTTATTTAAGATGTTTTATAATTTCATGCAAATAATTTATTCAAATAAAAAATTAAAATATATAAAATTAAAATTTAACCACTAGATATGGCGTTGTGAAATGTCAACCGTTAGCAGTGGCCGTTTCACCCGTCCAAATGATATTTTTCTTTATAGTTATGGACATGTTTAGCTCATATAATCATTTTTCCAGTTCCATTATATTCTACTCTAAATCACCACCCATCCTCTGAATGGATGGTGAGAGATGACACTTGTCAGCACTTTGTCTACAGTCATATGTATTATACTCTACTCTCTCAAATTTATGAGGCCAAGTGATCTCAGTAGTTGACTCTACATTCGTGTGCTTAAAAAGAGAAACTGTTGTATATTATTGATTAATACATGTAATTAAAATGGACACATCTACTCCTTTTTAGCTTAGTGGTGGGAATAAAGGCGGACCACCCAAAAGGATAAAAAAAGGTAAACCCGCTGTTTGCCCATGGAAATCATGTTAAAACCACCCCCTCGCTCTCTCTAAACTATCCACCTACCCTCTCTCACTCCTTTTTAGAAATAGCAACAATTTTATTACATAATCCTTTACAAATTACATCACCATGAATGCCATTTGACCAACACAACAAGACAATTTTCATTCAAAAAACTGAAATGCTGAAACTCAAAAATAAAAAATTACACATCAGTAAAGCATCAGTAGTAACTCCTGTTTTTGCTAGAGCATCCGCCTCCATATTTCGTTCTCAATACATGTGTACAAATGAATAATACTCCATACCCATCCAACAATCTAACAATTCCCTCAACAAAATCAATAAAAAACCATGGCAATCCAGCCTCCTTTTTCATCCTTTTTATTACATTCAACGAATCTCCCTCCACCATCACTCCCATATTAAAACCTTTCTCTTACTTTAGACCTTAAAGCATTGATCTGAACTTAGCTTCATTCGCAGTTATTATCCCTACTGGACCATAATATTTTGTCTACACCACCCCATGAAAGTACCGAATGATGTCTCCAATTTCAATTGGTCCTAAATTTCTCAAAAAACTACCATCAAAATTTGATTTGATTCACCCTTTTGTATTTTCCAAACCCCAACTTTACTGATCTTTCACCAAGTAAGACCTTCATATTATACATCAAATCTATCCTAAAAACCCCCACCACTTCTCTTTAATTGATAATCACTCGGCAATTGCAACTCTTATTTGTTCACACGCCTCTACATTTGTTTTAACAATATTTTCATAACATCTTCTATTTCTCTACTTCCACAACTCCCATGATAAAGTGACTTTAACTACCTTCCAAATTATCCTGCTTTTTTTTCCAACACCATTTACCTTCTAATGACCAATTAACCTCTCAGCTTGTAAAGGAATATCACCTTATATGCCCAACCAACCCATAACCAATTCCTATCATCTTTGCAAAACAACATTTGAGGAATAAATGGTCTATTCATCACTTTTCTACATTATACAAATATTTATTAAAAGTTTACATTTTGTTTATCAACATATACACTATTAGCAGTTTTTTCAACTTCAAAAGTCACACAAAAGCTCTGAGCTTCATGGGGATAGGTCATTTCCATATCTTTGCCACGTCTACATCTTTCCATTTATGACAATCATCAAATATAGTGTAATTCACTGTGTATTCTCCATTTTTGTTAGGTTCCCAAACAACATTATCTTCCACTTCTTGACAATATTAGTACTGTGTCAATAACATCAAGCATTGGATATATTCATTAATAAGAGAATTATCCACCATTCTAACATCTTATGTCCCAAATCTTATTAAAACCTCTTCCCTCAACCATCTTGCTCTTAGATGTAACTTTAGCAAACAAATGAGAAAATTAACCTAGGCCTATCTCCAATCCAGTAAAAAATGATATTTTTCCTCGTTACCCGCAACTACTCAATCAACTACCCAATGATAACAATTTGTGTTTTCATGAATCAAGATTATATTGCGTTCTTTGGATAAGAGGGTCCCATAAAACTGTTGGTCTAGCATTATCCATCATCGGCATCCCCAAGTACTTGATTGGAAGATTGAGTATCCCACAGTTTACCAACTTCGTAAATTCTTTAACTTTTTCCTCCTCACAAGCCACTACAATAATATGTGTCTTCTTAAGGTTTACTTTATATCCCATCACCACTTCAAAGCATATTTAGAAGCAATGTTGTCAAATTTACTTCGAAGTCTTTTTCGGTTTGGTGAGAAAAATGAGATACTTTAGTGTTTTGGCTGATTTAGGAGAAGACG
>NW_006500031.1:2221142-2232497 GCF_000471905.2 Amborella trichopoda
ATCTACTCCGAAGCAAACCCAAATCTGACTGAAGCGATCCGAATCTGACTGAAGCGGCAACATCAATATATAAAAATAATTAAAAAATAAAAATTTAAATAAAAATACTTTTACAGAGATATTTCTTTGCTTGGGGTGAAGAAGCTGAAGCTTCGACTAAATCTACCTGAATCTGACGAATGTGGCTACACCATGCTTCGCTTTACTTTTGTTTAGGCCTAAAATTCAAAGGCTTTGTCTTCTTTGGCCAAAGTAAAGCGAATTTAACAATATTGCTTTTCTAAGTTAAAATTTCCTATTCACTTGCTCCACATAAAATTAGTGTATCATCCACATATTACATATGAGACACCACAGTGCCATTATTTTTTATAGTAAACACATTCGACACGGCCATATCAACCATTGATTTAAGCATCACACTAAAATTTTTAACCATTATTGTGAATAGGACTTGAGACAAATGATCTCCTTGTCTAATATCCATAGTTGCCTTGAAAAAACCTTTAGACTTTCCATTTATTAGAATGAAAAAATGTGATGACTCCAAACATCCTTTTATCCAGTTTAACCATCTTCCACCAAACCCATGGCTTTCATGGTTTGCAAAATAATCTTCCACTCCACCTTATCATAGGTTTTTTCTAAATCAATCTTGTATATAATACTAGCCCTCTTTTCAACAATAGCTTATACACTCCTGAGCATATAAGATATAGTCTGTAATTTGTCTTCCATGAGTAAAGGTTGACCGAGGGCCTTTAACTACCATCAGCAATACTCTCCTCAATCTTAGCAAGACACTTTGCAAGGATTTTGTACAAGCTGGTCAAAACATTGATGGGTCTAATATCGTTTACACTTTCAATAATTCATTTTTTTGGTATAAAGGTAATGAACATGAAATTTAGACAAACATTCACCACTCCCATGTGATAAAATTCATTCTTCATACCCATCACTTCACTCTTGACAATATCCAAAAAATGCTGAAAAAGACCTAACTAAATATTGCTTCTTTGATTTCGTACTTAGAAGATGGTCTCTCGAGCCAAATTCTCCATTCATTTGAAAGTTTATAGAAATGGACTTGACTAAAGTCTGTGTTAGGGACAAGACCAGTGGAAAAGGCCTCTTGAAAATGTTGAACAATAGCATTTTTCCATCCTACAACATTCTCTTTTGCAATCTCATGAAATTTTAAGCCTTGATTATTGTTTATTCTTTTTCTTGGCATTTGCAATTACATGAAAAACCGAGTATACAAATCACATTATTTCAGTCATCTAACTCGAGAGTGTTGTTTCCAATAAATCTCATCTGCCCTTAGTCATTAATGCAACACTTTGTTAAGACTATTTCGTGTAAACACATCGTACAACTCAATAACCCTAGTCTCCCATTCTTTCATATCTAAGTCTTGCTAATTTTGTTATAGTCTCCTCAACCTTCATCTTGTGGTTTATTTCTCTTTCTCCATTCCATTTGCTCCTGCTTCACACTTTACAACTCTCTCTCTCTCTCTCTCTCTCTCGTATCCTATTTGTTGGGTGAATGTGGCCATTAAAGGCCATATGAGTGATTGTAAAATGAAAATATATATTGGAACATGAACTCAGTGTGAGTGTAGTCCCATGTAGACCATACTAAGTAAATGATGCTTGCTAAAACCGGACTGTATTTAACGTGCTAAGTCAGTTTGGTTGGGAAAACCCAAGATTACCTAGGCATAGAATATAACTTAGGAGGGTTTAGTGGGTTAGTCCTTGATGAGATCGGAGTATGCCCGGATGAGAGTCGAGGGACGGTATAACTTTTGTGTGTGATGGAGGTGTTTATAGATGGGGCAAAATCATCATCATTTATACCATCACACGGCATGCATATTGATAACCATTTTCGAGAAAACAAATCACCTTTCAGGGTGAAGTGTGTGCATATGCGAGAGATACCCATGTATACCATTGAGATATGGATTGCATAAAGGTTTGGGTAACCATGATTCATCTGTAGGGGAGACCTTGATTAGTGGGTTAGTCCTTGAAGGTTGATCATTAGATCCCATGCCATTGGAAGGTGGTGACTCGGTGCGGGGTGTAAAAGCTCGGTTGAGGTAATCTTCGTTACCCTCTTTTGTTTCTTCCATATTTATTTATTATATCTTTTTATTTCCAAGCTTAGGTTGTATCTTTTATTTGTTAATGAAAAGTGTAGTTTTGAATGGCTTCAAGTTCTTGAGATCCTATTGTATTATTATTTTTTACTTTATTTGAAGTTGTTACATTGTAAAAAGACTTAAAAGAATTGAAAAAAAAAAAAAAATAGTATATACGTGTTCTTTTTTCACTTACAAGGGTTAGATCACACGTGTCCTTCTTTCACTCTTGTCCATTTCCAATTCCAAGCAAAATACAAGTCAACAAGCCAATCATCTCTTGTGGTGTATGGTAAACTCTCCAAAAATATTTTCTTACATTCTTCATACTTTAGGATAAATACCACCAACTATAATGCACAACATTTCACATTGTTCCCAAATCTTATAAAAATCTAGTTATAAGGGAGAATATATATAAGGATTGTATACTACAAGACCAGCCTCTTATGGGATAAGAAATACACAAGTAGTAATATTTTTGACATTCTACCTAGTCAATGACACATCCTCAATAACCCAATTTCTAATGGTAAATAATTTGTGACCTCTATAAATGGTCTTATTGTAGGGTGAGTTTGTATTAAGGTACCGACGTTGTACCAAACAAGTAAGGCCCCCTTTTAAATTTTGTCAGGAGGTGTTATTACAGTCTCAAAAACTATAATCCATTTTAAGCCTGTTATGAAATTTTAAAATTTAAAAATAGTGTAAATCAAGCAAATCTATAAATACCTTAAAATATTGATAATAGATGGTTTGGATAACTTGTTACAAGATGTATTATTTGTAAGTTGAAATTCTTTTTTCGTTATACCTGCATATATCTTGAGGTCGAGATGATCAATCGAAAGGTTTTCTAACTTTTGAACACTCTTCTCTACTTGATTTATGAGGTGCACCTTAGTTGCAACCTTATATGAACTTTTTCCACACACATATTCACAAACGTGCACACACATATATCAGTTAGACTTTTGCCTTACACACATTGTTTTTTGTCTGTCGTGAGGGAACACCTTCCACTTGCTCCCTCAGGTGAACAAGCTATATTAAATAATCAGATGACTATTTTTTTTAAAAAAAAAACTCAAAAAACAAAAAGAAACTATGATTCTAAGTTCTCCAACACTCAGATCTCTGAATCTAGAAATTGGATGACATAACTTCAATATCATAACATTTTTTTAAAGGCTTGCAGGGATTGCATTAGAAATTTTTTGATTTCTTCTTCTAAGTTGGATAGTAGGTTGAGACATTCAAATATTTTAGGGCCCTAAAAATGAGAGAGGCTTCTATATTTCCACTACAACATAGAAGATCTATGCTTCCCCTACCATCCAGCAGTCCAATTTTGATCAAGAGAGTCATTCGCCGTTTGATCTTAGATCCTACGTCTAAAAATATTTTATTTTTAGTTTTTTTATACAAATTGTATAAATATGAAATTTGGTACATGTAATCTTCTCATCGGGGTGCACCTATAAAAATATATTAAAAATAAAATTTCGGTAAAATATAATGACCAAAATACCCCTTGAAACTTTCAGAGGTATTTTGGTCTTTTTGTTTTATTATAAATTTTGTTTTATACTTTTCGCTAGTGCGAGTTTAATAGAGGATTGGACGTCCAAAATTTGGCATCAAAATAGTTCATAGAAAAAAATTTAAAATAAAATAGTGTAGTAACGTGACATTGTGATTTGGGCAATCTTAGCCCTCCATTCAAAGTGGACGGTTGGATGAGGCAAAGTATATAACTTTTATGCTTTAGGTGAAGCATAGAAAGCTTTCCCCCTAAAAATACCCCCTAGATTGGGTTTTGCCCAATGAGCAAATGGATAGTCTGTTGCAATCGTAGCACAAATAATTTGAGTTTCCTAAAATCACCTTATAAATTAGGGAAAATTACAAAAAACCCCTAAGACCACACTTTTTATGCAACTTACCCCAACTTAATTTTTTCTCTCACTTTTTTCTCCAAAATAAACTTCCTATGCAAATACCTCCCCAAGAGAAAAAAATCAGTTTTTTAGATGGAAATGCCCTTCTCGTACACAAAAATCATTTTGAACAAATTTGGCGTTGACTTTTGGATCCTAGTATCACATTGTCAGAGCGCACAAGTGCGGGACTGCCCTTTGCAACTACTGGACCGCCCTTTGCAACTGCCAGACCACTATTTGCAAACTGCCATACCGCCATTTTCAATTGCTGGACCGCACTTTACATAGTGCCGGGGCCCCTACTGCCGAACCGTATTTTATACAGTGCTAGAGGGCTACTACCAGACCGCACTCACATGGTACCGGAGCCCAGTATTTTGGTGGGATAGAGGAAAGAGAGGCGTGGGTAAAGTAAAAAGTAAGGGAGGGTAGTTTAGGTATTTTTTTATTTTTTATTTGGTTGGGGGGTTTTGTATAGAAATATATTTTGGGGAAAAAAAGTTAGATAAAAATTAGGTTGGGGGCAAGTTGCATAGAAAAGTGTAGTTTTGGGGTTTTTTTGTAATTTTCCCTATAAGCCATTGGGATTGTTTACAAATAGACCATTTGTCGTTTTTACATGAAGGTAACAATCATTCTCACTCATTAGATGTTAAATTGGATGGTTTGGGTGAGTCGCGAAGTCCAAGAAAATTTTTATTTGGAACTTTGTGTCTATTCAATGACACTCTTACAACTGCCCATTTTGAAATTTAATGTACAATAACGATTGTGACTTTTATGTATAAAAGATAAATTGTAGACAATCCCTAAAATTTTATAAACACACTATTTATCTAAATTTATGTTAGACCAACAATGTTGTTTTTTGTTTCCTTTTGAAAAATATAATTTTATTCAGTGTTTCAAAACTCGTGTTGCGGGTCATCAATCACGCCATAGATCCGTATCAGAATGTGGAATCGATGATCTATACTGGATTGGATAATGATGATGATGATACCAAAATCATCATCCAACCATTATCCCAAATAGCTCTAATCCGTGGCTTAACTGTGAACGGAATCTAGTAGAGTAGTGCCCTGTTGTCAAGTTTTGGGAGCCTGGCTTTAAAGTATTATTGCGGGCTCTCTTCTTGTGTGTCAATTTACGATAACCATGTGTAGCGTGCTTATATTATAGACTCGCTTATAGAGCTTTAAAAATAATTTTGAATATTGGAATTTACTTGAGAATCACCACAATTCCATTTAAGAAGATAGTTCTTGGACTTTCAAAGACCTAGATCTAACCTTCTAAAGATAGGACATCGTATTTTTTTTGATGGGCCCTATACAAATGAAAATGGACTCTTAAGTGGTCAAAGGTGAATATCACACAACATGGCGTCTTGAGTTTTATTCTAACTAGAGACGGGGGATCCTTTCCTTAATGATCTAGCCCTTGACCGAAAAAAAAGAAGAAGAAAGAACTATATAAGAATAAGTCGAGTGGCATTCAGGTTTTTAAGGCGATTTTGGGTAAAAAAACCGGAATCGATCCAATTCTCTAGCCTTGTGGCTTTGTCCAATCTCTTTGTTATATATAACCCAATTTTAGTCCAAACTAGATCAGAGGCTGGCAAGTTGGAGTTGATTCGGACTTTTGATAAGGTTGTAGCATAAAATGGATCTAATATTTAGAGTGGATCCAATATTTAATTATCGAATTGAAGAAATTTATATAAGGTTGCAACATTGTACTGTAGAAAAAAATGCACGGATTAAAAATCTATGGAAAAAATTTGACCCAATGCTGAAAAACCATCTAATTGATCATCCCGAGGATATTGGCCTCCATGTCAAAAAGAAAGAAGATTTTAAAGTTCAAAAAAATGATATGTCATATACATCATCTAGACCGTCTGCTATCAAAATTTTTATTTATTTATAGATATGCTCAATATATATTATTTTTTTGAGTTTTAAGTTTCATATTAAATGTGGAGTAAATTTCCTGGTCACAAAAATCACATTTTTGGATGGGATTCTGGAGGTGCGCTTTACTGGGATTGGTTTAAGGTTTTTTTTTGGATAAGTCGGATTGGTTTAAGGTTGACAGTTTATACAAGCTACATCCATTTATTATATTCCTGTTTATTAATCCATCTCCACCTCTCTGCCCCTTTTTCTCTCTAGATCTCTTTTGTTCAGCTTTTCCAAAAAAGAAAAAGCTCCACTGATGAGCTAGTTGACCATACATCCACAAAAATGACAAACAAATCCTCTCATTTGCTTGTGTTGTGCTTTAAGCTGCCTGCTGTTCGTCTTTGTATCCAAGTGTGGGCGGTTGCTACCTTAAACAATAAAAGGGAGAAGATGCAACTTTGGTATAATTTTTTTTTTAGAATGGCTTGAGAATTTATTTTATCAAAGATGTAATTTTGGTATATTTGTTTTTTAGAATGGGCTTAAGAATCTATTTTACCTTTAATTATAAAATTTTAAACTCAAAAAATATTTAAATCAAGCAGATCTATATGACAATGATGATGATGAAATCTTTATTTTTTCTATATCTATGCATCTCGATGTCGATATGATCACTTAGATAATCTTTCAACATCTAAATAGCCTTTTTATGTGAATTTTTAAAATGCATCTCAATTCTATGATTTAAGGTGTCGACCCCCTTTTTTTTTTTTTTTTGGGCAAGTATTTAAGGTGTAAACCTTATATAAACTCTTTGCCCTTTTATAATATAAATCCACCCCTTTTATATCGACTATTGAGCTTCAAATAGCTTGATCTTCTTCACAAGTATGGGCAAGTTAGTGATTTCCGTTTTATAATCAGGGTATTACCGTACATTCCGATTTTGAAAACAGGAATGAGGTAACAAACAGCCATCTTCACCAAACTCGTTCCCAAAGCCGACGCCGCTCCTCCTCTCTCTCTCTCTCTCTCTCTCTCTCTTAATTCCAAAGCTTCTCTCTCTCTCTAAATTCCAAATTTCCAGTTCTCTCATCTTTCCGCTTCCGAATTCTCCTCTTCGACACTACCCACCTCCCTCTCTTTCTCTCTCAACTTTTGGAGCTTTTCACTCTGCAAATTTTAATGGCGACAGGCGATCCAATGAGGGGCATCTCCTGTGGCTGCTCCCCTTCTTCGTCCTCTGCCTCAGAGGGAGAAGACGAAGGAACTGAGGAATATAGGAAGGGAGGCTATCACGACATTAGACCTGCTGATCGCTTTAAGAGTGCTCGTTATATTGTACAGAGAAAGCTTGGATGGGGCCATTTCTCCACCGTTTGGCTCGCCTATGATGCACTTCACTCTGTAATTCTTGAACCCAAGTTCAGTTTCATTTGATTAGCTAAATTTTGAAAAAGAAATGACACCCAATTTTTCATTTTTTTGATTTGTCTATTTTTTGTTTAAGAGTGTCCTATGTTAACCCAATTCGTATTTTGTCTTTTAATTTTATCTGAAGCCCATAGATTTTATGCTTTTCTTTTATTTTCTTATTTTTTATTGAGGCTTAATTTCAATTAAATTTGGCCTGATCGCTATGAAGATCCATGAACACAAGCTTTTCCCTTTCTATTGGAATATTTTTTGATCTTTTTATTGCGTGTTTTGTTTTTCATTTTATTTGTCCGAGGGGAATTGTGATCCTCTTCTTTTCTAATTGTGGGAAGCTGGTAATTGATGAGTATCTGTGAAACCCATATTTTTCTTTTTTTATTATTTCTTTATTTATTGATGTATCTTGGAAACCCCATCACCTGATAATCTACTCTTCTTTTGTTTTTCTGATTAATGGAGGAAACTTCAGAAAAACCTGGCCAGCTTCTTTGGCTTACTTATCCTTGTTGTGTTATTGGAATTGCAATGTTTTGTTCATTTATTAATTTTGCGTTATTTCTGTCTTCTTGGGTATTTTCTGAGTTTCAGATACATCATTCTCATTTCAGACCCGCATTCGCTTTTGGTTTATAGTTGATGTTTTTTTTTTTTTCCAATAGGTTTTTTTTCCCATGTGTTTGTTAAATTTCCTATTCTTGGTTCTTATTTAGACGGGGGAAACCATCCATTTTCAGACAATTTATGGGTGTCTTGATGCTGCCTCTCTCTCTCTCTCTCTCATATTATCCCATTTTGAGCTCTCTTTTCCTCCAGAGGAACCATTTCTTTCTCTTGGTTTTGAATTTTTGGTTTATCATTTCATTTTTTTCTGAACATTTCATACCCACTATTTAAAATTTCTCTCGCTAAATTAGAGTGAAACATATGCCACCTTGCCTACTGTTGGCTTTTCACATTCCAAAATTTCATGGTTTCTCACACTTCTTTCTCCCTTCACAGAGATATGTGGCCCTGAAGGTCCAGAAAAGCGCCCAAAATTTTGCTCAGGCCGCCCTCCATGAGATTGAAATTCTCACCGCTGTAAGCAATGGGGACCCTGATAACGAAGAATCAATCGTCCACCTTCTTGACCACTTCAAACACTCGGGTCCCAATGGCCAGCACATATGCATGGTTTTTGAGTTCTTGGGCGATAGTCTTCTATCACTCATCAGGTACAATCGTTACAAAGGACTGGAACTATATAAAGTTGGACAAATTTGCCACGGAATCCTTCTAGGCCTTGATTATCTCCATAGAGTTTTAGGCATAATTCACGCGGACTTAAAACCAGAGAATGTCTTATTACTATCTACCATTGATCCTGCAAAAGACCCCATTCGATCAGGGTCTCCTCCAATCCTCGAGAAGCCTGAAACGGTTGTCAATAATGGGAATATCACCTTTATCGAGAAGAAATTGAAGCAAAAGGCAAAGAGAGCAGTTGCTAAGATATCAGAGAGGAGGGGTATTATGGGGAATTCAGAGAGTTCACGAAAGAGGGAAAGGAGCTTGGAGGGCATTGATTTGAGGTGCAAGATTGTTGATTTGGGAAATGCTTGTTGGGCTGATAAGCAACTTACAGAGGATATACAGACGAGGCAGTATAGGGCGCCTGAGGTTTTATTGGGCTCTGGTTATTTGGCCTCTGTAGACATGTGGTCATTTGCTTGCATCGCTTTTGAGTTAGCAACTGGGGATATGCTCTTTGCGCCAAATAGTGGTCAAGGATACGACGTCGATGAGGTATGTGTGCTAATTTACTAGTCTTGAAGTTTCAAATGTGCAGGCATGTGTCTTGTGCGTGTGTGTGTGAGAGAGAGAGAGAGCTCTTTCTTGTTGGGGTAGAACAGTGAAGGAGAGAGAGCTCTTACATCAGAAGTTTGTGGTTTGTGTTTGTAATTGTTTTGATTGCATCGTTATGCTTCTATATTAGAATTATGTGGTTCTTGCTAGTCATTGCAGTGATATGCTACCGAATAATGCATGTCCTTTTATTGTGACGATACCACTGTTAACTGTCAAGTATCACTTGGAATCGTTTTGATCTAATTTTTCTTCCGAGTTAGTGGTGAATTTTGCTCAGTTGCTCCAGTTTTCCAGCTGGATCATGATGCTATTGCTTCTGATTCACATGCACTGCCGCACATGCATATACACATGCGCAACGATTGTTGCTTGTAACTGTCATAATTGTAGATGCGACGCTTGTGTCATTGTTTTCCACAATTCTAGTGTTCGTCATTGTAATTGTAGGCCTATAGATGGCTCTTGATTGCTTTCTTTTAGAAAGGTTATAGTGACAATAGCTATGAGTAGTCAATCTAAACTGTCCATAACTCAGTTTTCCTTTTCTGAGCTAATGGCAGTCAAATGCTCTGTTTTTTTCCATCTAAAGCTCCTTTGGATCATATTTTGGAATATCTCTGGTTTACCATGTAAACATAAATGGATAATATTGCTTACAAAGAAAAGATAAAGCAGTGAAAAGATAAAAGCAGAATAATGATCTGAATGTTTCAGAAAGTCCTCTTTCATCTTAACTCGAACTATTAATGAGCTCCATCAGTCTTAAGTTACTGATGCAATCTCCTATTTTTGCCCAAGTTTAATGTATTCAGGTCATGGAAGTTTGTGCTTTCCATAGAAAAAGAAAGTACCGTGGATTTTATTAGAATGCTTTATGGCAGTTATCTTGAGAAGTATTGAGATAAACTTATATATATTAGGCTTATCCTCAATAACTTCCATGATCTTCTCTTGAATTGGTGTCCCCATTGGCCCTGGCGCCCTGCAACTAAAGTAAAAATTGTTGGGTTTCAGGACCACCTGGCTCTGATGATGGAACTCCTCGGAAAAATCCCTCGAAAGGTAATTAAAAGTCCACTATCTTTCTGTCACTTTCCTTCTTAGGAACACACTGGGAGTAGTGTTATCAACTATCATTTAACCGGAAAATAATTATTTTTCTTAGATTTATAACTTATTTTCATCTTTTACTAACTACCATTTCGTTAAACTTGGGAAGACCAAGTTCATCCAAACTGATATTGCCGCCTCTTTTTCCTTTGAAACTGAAATTCAGATAGCCCTTGGGGGTTCTAGATCCAAGGATCTCTTCGATAGGCATGGTGACCTAAAGAGGATTAGGAGATTGAAATTTTGGCCATTGGATCGTCTCCTTGTTGAGAAATATGCTTTCTCAGAGATCGATGCAAAAGAGTTCGCTGAGTTCTTGTTGCCGTTCCTTGACTTTGCACCAGAGAAGAGGCCAACAGCTGAGCATTGCCTAAAGCACCCATGGATTTTGGGCAAGAATTCAGGAGTAGGTGGTGAGAAGCAGCAGCCAGGATTGGAGAAGGTGGCGTGTGGGATGAGTAAATTGCAGATCAAGGGTGGCCAACTCAAGGGTTGATTTTGCATGCTAGCTTTTCAAGCTAACAGGTTGTTATAACCTCCCATTTGGGTTTTGTTGTTATTTTCTATATTCTTCTCATCATTTGCCTTTCTGTTATTCTTTTGCCTTTGTGATGAGTTTTGGCAGTAAAGTTCTCATAAGATTCTTTTGATTGATTTTAAAAGAGTGGAAATTGCATCAAAAGCATGGGATTGGGATGAGAGACAGTGAGAGAGAGCATCCACTAGATTCCTTTGATTGTTTCTAGCTTCTAAGATTGGCAATTGTTGGAAGTTTATGGGGGCTTGTGTGTGTGTGTGTGTGAGAGAGAGAGAGAGAGAGAGAGAGAGAGAGAGTAGTCACGAGTAGTGTGACAGTAAGGAAAGGAGGGAGGAGGAAGGGTAAGGTAGGGTAGGGGGTTGGGGTTGGTTTGGTTTCGTTACCTACTATCTAGTCGTCGTACCCTAGTTA
>NW_006500031.1:2237405-2250510 GCF_000471905.2 Amborella trichopoda
CATCTCGATGTCAAGATGATCAATCGAAGGATTTTTCAACATTGAAACTACCTTTTCCAATGGATTTCTGATGTGCATCCACAGTTCTACCTTATAATATTGTATCCTTATATAAACTTTTTCTTTACATGAATCTTCACATTCATTAAGTCTCTTACACATTTATATGTATTTATTGAAATTTTATCCATTTTCATCCTCCTAAGATATGTATTGTCCCGCCCAGTATTTTAAAACTTGAAATTGGGTTTTGGATCGGCCACCCAAAATACCAATCCAGACAAGATATGAAACACGGTATAAAACTAACATGACATAGATGCCAAGGGTTTCTATAGATACTAGGTGCATGACAAAAAGGGTTAGCATTTTGGTTTTGGAAAAATAATATGGTATTTCAAAATGATTTTTTTTCTTCCAAATATCATTTTCGTATATTTTTAATAAGGAAAAATATACAATGACACAATTTATCTTTGGTACAAAGTGACCAAAATTAATGTTGACCATTGAATGTAAAATTAAGTGGCTGCATTTATTTGATGCATTAAGCTCAAAGTTCAAAAAAAAAAATTCCAACTTTGTGACATGCTCAAGCTATCAGATTTCACATTGGATGGTTATAAGTAATTATGACCCTCTCGTACTAAAGGTAAATGATTTCACTATATGCAATCCCTTTTAATGAATAGAGAGAGACAACGGTTAGTTTTAATCCTACATTGAAGATAAGAGTGAAGCTAAAGTGGCTTCTATATAGAAAGACTCTTATGCTTAGTTTTATGTAACAAACCCCTAATTATTTATAAAAACGAGTAAGGCATGTATTCCCTACTTATTACCAAGAAAGAAAGAGAGAATATGAGTGCATTGATGCGACTTTACACACTCGCCTCGGTACAGAGGCAACGGTGGATCCAACCGCTATAATACTAGTCGGATCTAATGACTATTGACGAGAGGTTGATAACCATTGGATGGTAAAAAAAATGGGTTTCCAACAGTCGTGTGCAATAATAATGGGCAATGAATAGTCACCTCCAAAGCTCATAAATTCCCTATTTTAAGTCTCCATCTTTCTTTTCTTGTTTTTGTTTCCACTCATTCAACTCTCCAATACTCTCACTCTCTACGCATGTGTCTCTCTCTAAACTCGATTTTCTTTCTCTACTATAAGCAACTATTGGTTGGTTTTGAGACCTTTTATTTTCCTATATCATGAAGACAACTTTGCCCATTTCTTTTGTGCACCATTCCTTTTTATACATGCTGTTCACGATGCATGAAGGGGTAAATATTATTTTGAGATAGTTTTGTGCACCATTCTTTTTTATACATGTTGTTCACGATGCACAAAGGGGTAGACATTATTTTGAGATAGCGAAATCATATATGCCTGAAAACAAATAAATCTTTCACATAATTTTTTGCCCCTGTTTCGCGACACCATACCCAATAAGAAGGTAAAGCCTCGCCCATAAAATTTATAGGCGAAGTGAGCACTTTTCAAATAAAAAAAAAATGGGAAAATTTCATACAGAACCCTAATTCTCTATCTTGTTTTATGGTAGACTTTCATTCTATTTTTCTTTCAAGCAGCAGCATAAAAAATTATCTAAGGATTTCACCGTACTCCTTCACTTATTCGCTTTTGACTATAAAAATTAGCCCCAACAAATTTTTTTATACCATTTCAATTAAAAAACATTCCAAAAACATTTCAAAAACTTTTTTAACCCACCCCATTATATCTTTTAACCCAAAAAAGTTTCAAAAATATTTTTTTATTATATATTTGACCTTTTTAGCCCCTCAATGCCACATTGAGGGCTCCTTATTTCTCTATCACATTGGGTTGAAATGGTATAAAAATGTTAGTTGGGGCTAAGTTTTATAGTCAAAAGTTAATAAATGAAGGAGATAAGAGATGAGGGGGTATGGTGAAATCCTTACATATATTTTTGTGCTGCTTCAAAGAAAAATAAGAGGGTCTACCATAATATAAGATAGAGAATTAGGGTTCTGTATAAAATTTTCCCAAAAAATAATTGTCTATAAAGAGATCATTTATTATATGTACATGGATGTCATAATCATTATTGTCCTTTAAATTTCAAAATTGGCAGTTATAAGAGTATCATTAAATAAACACAAAGTTAAAAAAAAAAAATGTTCTTAGGCTTCATGGCTCACCTCAAGTACAAGTGAGAATAATTGTGACTTCCATGTATAAAAGATAAACAATCCCATGAAAAAATAAAAAAGTACAAGTTGAACAAAGTTATTTCGTTTTTATTTTTAAGAAAATTACAAATAACCCCAAAGACTAGACTTTCTATGCAACTTACCCCCTCAACCAAATTTGTTTTCTCACTTTCACCCCCAAAATACACTTTTCTAGCAGACAACCCCCAAAGTAAAAAAAAAAGTACGTTTTTTTGACAGAAATACTTTTTTTTTGCCCCCCCAAAATTCATGTTTTTGATATTGCCGGACCACACTTTGGGCCTGTTGCCGGACCGTTCTTTATACTGCCGAACTGCCACTGTTATTTACCAGACCGACATTATATTACCGGACCGCCCTAAGAATATGTCGGACCGCCTTTTCATGGGAAAGAGGAGAGAGACGCGTGGGTAAAAGTAAAAGGGGGTATTTGCTAAGAAAAAGTATTTTGGGATAAAAAGTGAGAAAAAAAGTTTGGTTGGGGGTAACTTGCATAGAAAGTCTAATCTTGGTGGTTATTTGTAATTTTCATTTATTTATATAAACCGTTTTGGCAAGTATAACATTATTTCTAACATTAAAAGTAAGAAAAAAGTTTATATAATGATGCTACCTTATAATACAGAACTAGGGATGCCCCTCAAAAATCCATAGGAAAAAGTAGTTTTGATGTTGAAAAACCCTTTGATTGATCCATCGAGATGTATGAGCATGAAAAATAAAAAGATTTTAAGTCTAAGAGAAATAGTGCATTTTACAACATATTATCTACACCATCCATTTTCAACATTTTCATATGTTTATAGATCTACTTGATTTTAATCATTTTTAAAATTAAAAATTTAATAATTAGATATAAAAATAGATTTTGAGATAATCCTAATAACATTTCACACCAAAATTATATACTAAGTAAAATTTGAAGGTGCAGCTTACCGGTACACCTACGGAGGCATCCACTAATTTGGAAATTTCCGAGGTAGTTCATTGAAATGCAATCAAACCTCAATGCATCACTATCAGTAATGACATCAGCCCCGGCAAATAATGAAAACATCACGTGGGAGGATATTTTTAATGGATTTACACTAGAGGGAAAGGTTATTTTATTGCTTCAAATTTATTTTTGTGAGATGTCAACACATTTACTATAAAAAGGAAACATGAGCTAATGAAATGAGTTGTGCTGAACGAATGTTCTTTCTATTTGGCTTCGCATCTTTTTGGGTTGGTTAACTAACTTTAAAAGTCTATTTGCCTTTTCAAACTCTTTCCAAAAAATAACACTTGTCGACAAGAACCAATAATTTCTAAAAATAAATTTAAAAAAGTGTATTGTGCAACAGGGAACGTAATTTTACATTTGTGTCCCCTAACGCACTAAGCATCCAGAAGCAAAAAAAAAAGCGGTGCTCCCACAAAGAACTATAACGAATGGTTAAGAAATGTTGTTGAAAATAAATTTTTTGTCCATTAGTCTTGTTCATCAGATTTTAAATCGGGTGGTTGTAAATATGTCATTGATTTGATTCAAAGTTAAAAAAAAAAATTATGAAACTTTATACCACAACTCAAGCCATCCGATTTGATATCTAATATCTAGGAGTTATTGTGACCTTTTTATAACAATAGTAAATAGTTTCTAGTATAAACCTCATTGTAACAATGATAAATTGTCTCATAGTATACAATCCCTTTTAGGAAAAATAGAATTTCTAGTATACACCTCATTGTAACAATAGTATACAACCCTTCAGTAAAAATAGAGGATTCACTTAACCCCATGGTCCAATCTGACGCTCCAAAAAAAGGTTTTCTTTGGTAGCTCATGAGATTGGTAATGAGTTGGATGGCCAGGCCATGAAATACTAAGTGTTAGGCTGCCAGACTACAAAATATTGCTTAAGGGTTAGACCACCATAGTTGAGCCAGGTTGGCCAGGAGGGCTCGGGCTACAGCCTGCCATCCCAGCTTTGTTTTATTTTTTCTTTTCTTTTTGGAATAAATTTATACAAAGACGGGGCCATAAACAATCAAATTAAGGCGCACCCTCAAAAAATATACAAAAAGTGGTTGTTAGGATGCTTAAAAACCTCAATTTGATCATCTCGACCACAAGATTAGAAAAAATAATTTTCAAGTGTTGGAAATAGTGCATCTTGTAATTGTATTATCTAGACCATCAATTATCAAAATTTTAAGTGTTCATAGATCTGCTCGATCTACACTATCTTTTTAATATTTAAATATTAGAAGAAGGCTTGATAGGGCTATGGCCCTACCAAAATAAGTAAAGCCTCACCTCATACCTCATCAAAAGCTACAATTCAAGTATTGGAAAACCTTTATATTGATCATTTCAGCTTGAGCGTTACACTGTGAAAATAATTAGGATTTCAAGCTCTAAAAATAATATATATTGTAATAAATTATCTAGACCATTCATTTCACCCTAAAAATAATTGTTCAAAGATCCACAAGATCTATACCATCTTTTGAGTTTCAAAATTTGTCATCGGTGTTGAAAATTGATTTTAGAGCCATTACTGGGATTTATGTTGCCGAAAGTATTTTATGGACATGATTTGACTTGATGCTTTATTTTGTTTTCATAAAACCTAGGCCTTGTAGAAACCTCAACCTTAACTTTTATAATTAAATTTGACAATAAATTTTCAAATCATCATTTAAATTTATGTTATGTTGCTAAAACAATATATTTGGACCCTATTTCAAGGTGCGCCTTATTTTGATTGTTTAGAGCATTAGCCTTATATAAATTACACCCTTTATTTTTTAATCAATTAGGCCCTGCCTAGCTGCTTTTTTAATCAATTAGGCCCTGCCTAGCTGAGACTGAGCTAAGGCCACGGGCCATAAACCTCTTGCCTGATTCAGGCCAAGCCCAAGCCAACCCTATGGGACCCAACTAAGTTGGAACCATGCTGGCTTAGCCTAGGCCCGGCCACTTGCCAGTCCCCCTAGTTCGGGGCCACGAGCGCATTCCCAAGAATATCAAAAGATAAGCTATTTGTGGATGGCTGGCCAATTTAGCAGCTTGAACAAATTTCACTCTTCAACGGTTGTAGGAATAATTGGCACCTCCACTAAAATTTGTTGCATCCAAACAGGGCTATCGATTGTGTTTCCAGTTGTGGGAGGTCAATTTCCACTTACTGCATGTAGGGCCATAATTTGCATTTACTTCATGTAGGACCATGCCTGTCCCACAAAGATAACACGGGCAGGCCATTGCCATTCTTTCCAAAGCACAGCTTCAAATAAAAAAGAGAGCTATTGGGGTGGAAATGTTATTTGTTGCTATGTTGGTCTTTGTGGATCTGCGACCGCTAATCAGGTCTTTGCGGATCTGGCCACTGTCATGTTTTTGTCATGCAATGCAAGTCCTTGTGGATATGATATGCCATGCTAATCAGGATAACATGGCCTCTTTGTGGCAATGGCAATGGCAATGGCAATGCTTGAAGTTGGTTTATGAGAGATTGGTAGGGCAGGGCAGCTTTTTATGGTAAGGAAAAAGTTTACATAGAGCCCAAACTCTATCCAAACAATCCAATTAGAGCCCACCTCACCTCAAAAATTAGGTTTTGATTTGATGCCTAAATATCTTCAAATTCATCATTCAACATCAAGATACATGGACATAAGAAGGAAAAAAAAAAATTGGAATTCAAGTTTTAGAAATAATTCATCTTTTGGACCATCAATTTTCATAGCTTGATCTACACTATTTTTTAAGCTTTAAATTTTATATTTAAAGATGAAAATATATTTTAAAGATATCACAAAAATTTCCAGTATTAAAACCACTATCATCGACACCATTTGAAGATAGGATATACTTTGATCCTTTAGGGCCTCGGCTCTATACAAACCGCACCCTTCCATTCAATATTGTAAGAAGGAATAACGGTTGCCCTGGCAGCAACGCCATTGTTGACTGCAAATTTGTGGATATGGCAAATAATATGAGACTTTCCGGCGAAAAGGGGTGTTTCTCTTTCTTCTTTGGTTATTTCTAATGATGTAAACATCTTCCTTTGTTTGTATTCCCCTTGTGTTTGTATCAATGTGATTGCAATAATAAAACTCTCGAATATTAAGAAAATAATAATAATAAAAAAAGAGAGACCAACCTACCAAATATAGTCTAAAAGCTGAATTTCAATAAGTATTAATCTCAAAATGAGAATAAAAAATTACAAGAGAGGTGATTAGGGGTGACTGAGATGATATAGAGCCTAAAAGGTGAATTTCAATAAGTATTAATCTCAAAATGAGAATAAAAAATTACAAGAGAGGTGATTAGGAGTGACTGAGATGATAAGTGTGATGGACCTATGTACCCAAATCACCTTTTGTGAATATATGTCTTATAACTTGCTTTTTACAATATAATTTTTCTTGTGTGTCTGAATCCCCAAGGCCTAATTTTAACAACCCCATTTCTAACAGCAAGTGTTCTAAGACAGAGAGGCCATGATCTTAGCTCCAAACCTGAAGAATTTGGTGAGAAAAATTCCATCATTTTATGTATCTATGAAATGGAAGTGACCGTTTTTTAAATTAAAATCTATGAGCAAGGTTCAAAATCTAGACAGAGAGACGCCATGGTTTAAAAACCCTAGAGAGAGAATGTGCCATGGCCTAAAAATCTGATAGAAAGATGCTTAAAAGAGAACCAATGATTTACCATCTAAACCTAATTTCAAGCCTAAACTTTAGAGAGGGAGAGAGAGAGAGAGAGAGAGAGGAGGTGAAGGAAGGAGGGCAAGAATGGGAGTCAACGAGGCTTAACCCTAAAATATTAGAGAGGAGATTAACCAAATGATTATCTAAGCCTAATGGACTCTATTCTATAGAGAGAGAGCTCTGTTTTAGAGAGGGGCTCTATTTTAGAGAGAGAGTAAAGAACGAATGTATGGCTAATCAAGAGCATTAGGCCCAGAACAAGCCTTCTTAACAGGGCTCCAAACCCACTGAACCAAGAACTTCCTCCCCCCTCTCCCATTCACATTGTAGTGTCGTCCCCTCCCATCCACCATCACTCGGCCCGTGTACCCCCCTCCGCCGCCAGTCCCGTAAACCCCCTCGCACAAATCCGCGATCTCGGTCGGGGATGTTGGGTCCTCCCCTGCGTACCAGGCATTCACCAGAGGATTGGAGGCGAGCTCGGCGAGCTCGTGTGCGACAACGCTGACCATTCCATCGATGCCCACGGCGCCGTTGGGCGGGTGCATGGGCCCTGAGGAACGGCCCATGTACGAGGGGATCGCGAACGGGTAGGCGCATACCTCTGGACACTGCACCGTGGAGCTGCCAATCCAGGCGTAAGGGAGGGTGTAGCCGACGATTGAGGGGAATGTGAAGTAGTGGAACCCGCAGACTGCCCGGCAGAAGTCCTGCATTCGCACATCCTCCGCCGTCAAGACGAGGTAAATCCCATTCTTCGGGTCCACCGGCAGCGCACCTTTGCTCGCCTTTACAGCCTCCCGTATAATTCTCTGCACCGACAGCCTCGTCAATGACTTCCCTTGCGAGTACCCGACGTCAAAGTGCTCGCTCGCAACATTCACGTTCCCAGACACATTCGCGCCCGTCTGATCAGTGTAAAGTCTCACCGTTCTCCACCAATCCGACACCGAAGGGGAGGAAACAGCACCGCCCGTCGAAGGAGATAGAGAGAGAAGGAAATCTTTGATGACTGAGCGGTGGCGAAGCGGCCAAGCACCATACCAGATGGTGTAAATGTTTATTTGAGATGACAGTACAGGACCCATGTGGTATTTCAAGTCTACAAACTCGGACGAGCCTTCATATCGTTTTGATTCTGTGAATGCGGCGGCGTCTCCTGTGGTGGTGGTGCTGTTTGGCCATGGGCGCCAGGCTTCTGATGGGACAGAAAGGAGGAGGACGAGTGATGATAGGAGGAGGTGGATTCTGGCCATGGTTTTAGGCCTGAAAATAGACACTCCGGTGATGATTCCGTCGCGATTTCGCCGGGACTGGGGATTGAGCCAGTTACCGGAAAATGGGATTCCGCCGAGTGGGTATGGCTGTGCTGTGATGGGAGGCGGTGGTTTATAAAGAAGAGAAGCGCGCCGATACTGTGTAAAGAGAGGGAACGTACGTGGAGTGAGTTTTCTCTTGACCTTGGTTTTGTTGGAAATATCTAAAGTGGGGTGGTGCTTTTGCCTGGTTGGTTTGAGAAATGACGAAAATGCCCCGAGTTACGGTGTGGTGTCATTTCTCCGGATTTATGTTCTTTTCCGCGCTCTATTTGTTGTGTTTTGCTCTTTTAGCTTTTGTTGTTGTGTTATTATTATTTTTTGAAAGAAGGTTAGCATGAAGCTTAGGTCCTATCAAGGGTTAGAAAACTAAAACGATATAGACTATCCAATTCTTAGATGTTGAGATTCAAGTATTAGAAAAATCAAATTCTATTTTTTTTTAGAATAATCATTTAGTAATGTTGAAGTGTTTCGTAAAATTTTAGATTGAAATTTATTTATTGAAAAACTCAAATTCTAATTTTTTTTAGAATAATCTTTCAGTAATCCTAAAGTGCTCAGTAAAATTTTAGATTGAAAAAATCCTCTCTGACCGAGAGAGTGGAAGTAATCTACATGATAAAGCATGTATTTGTGCTCCTAATATTTACCCAAACTGAATGCTCCTCCAAATCATTAGAATTATCTATTTATGTCTATGTTAAATGTAATCACTGCACACTACCATGCTGGTTAGGAAAATCCTAAATAAATAATCTTGTTTTGTTTCTCAATTTGTCATTTTGCTTGCACTATTTTGAATCGGTGGATTCCATGATATGCTAGTAGTCTCTATCAACTATCTACTCGGAGACAGCAGTTAATCCTCATGAGAGGGACGGGCATCTTAGTACTTCCACTTTCTTGGGTGTGTACAGTTGTAAATACCTGTTTGGCATTTACTTTTTTGGAAAGGGTAACTCAAGAGATAGTGTCCGGCTGTAAATTGCCTGTGGACAGCTGCTAGATGGGAAGCGCGTGGGTCAGGCTGCCGCCTACTGCTTTGATTGCCTGATGTACCACCCTTAAATATCTCGAAATATCGTTTCTATCCTCATCCTTAATCACTTACGTATTACCTCTAGAGCTCTCAATATCTTTTTGGTACATAACTCAAACGCCCCCCCTCTTCGGCTCCTCCCTGCCCTAATATATTTCAGGGGTGGTGATGGGCTGAGCCCATTCAACATCCTTTATAACACTAGGACCTTGGCCATAAAATGTAGCTCGAGGGCTGGGCTAGGGTGACTAATTACGGCTGAGGTTAGGATCGAGTCTGGCTTGGGTTAGGGCTGACCTGTTTTGGCCCAACTTGACCCTGATAGGCCTAGGGTTAGACATCGACTAATACCTCTTTGACCTAGTTATGATCGAGCTAGGCATAGTCCGGCCTTATGGGGACAAGGGTAGGACCATTGCCTCTTTGACCTAGTTATGATCGAGCTAGGCATAAGCCGATCCTACAGGAGCAAGGGTAGGCCCAACCTGTTGCTGGCCTTACTATTTTTTAGACATATAAATAGGACCTAAATTGTCTCCCATCCGCTTGAAGCAGTGTTTTAAAACCAAGTGATTTTTTTATTTAGATCATTAATCTGGATTGAGGCATGATTTTTTATTTGGATCATCAATCTGAATTGATTTGGATCACCAATCTGGATTGAGGATCGATCGACTTAAACGTGGTTATGAAATGGTATCCGTCCTACCCCAATTCCCTTAAAACCGCCATTTCATATATATTTTTATTATCTAAGCTTATCTACTATATTTCTTAGTGCCACTCCCCCTCCTCAAAAAAAAAGACCTTTATACCTGCGTCCTAATACTTCTAAAGATGGCTCATAGGAAATTTTTGCAAATGAACACGAGGACAAGGATATACACAATATATTTCTCTTAACAAAAAAACATTTTTATAGATCATCAATTTGGACTGGATTGTTGATCTAACAATCCGATATGGACATATGGGTTGAGCGATCTAACCCAACAATCTGAGTTTTGAAACACTCATTTCAAGAATTATCGATCCAAAATCAGTTGTTTGGGTTAGCATCGGTAGATGACCAACTAGTTTTCGTGCAAAATTGTTAATTGAGTCAGTTCATTTTGTTATTGATCTCTGCAATTTTGTTAGGACGATTGGCAGTCTGTGTTTGTGCAGCTCTCACATGATCTAATTTTTTTAGTTTAATTTAATTCTTTATAGTTTTTAACATTGAAGAATTGGTTGATCCGGATCTGTACAGTAGGGGAGTGATTGGCGCATGTGGGGCCTTATTTCAGAAATAATGAGCAAGATGGGGGGCATTTCAACATTCATTCCCCTCTTCGAGGTCCGCTCGGTTTTGGCGAATTTATATTTCAGAACCACCTGGCCACATTTACGGGGGAAAAGTTCGAAATTCACTAAAGAACAAATACCCGCCGTGCAAAATATAGTCCCGTGGGACCGCAGTGTACCTCTGCTCACTCGCTTAGAAAGCCTACTAGGAAGAATTTCTTTCAACATAAAACTTTGGGAACTATCTAATAATTAATAGATAATTATTATAAAAAAACTAAATCTAAAACTTGAGTTTTTAACCATTAGATCTCACCCCTTAAAAATTGGACGAGTCTATATTCCATGTTGACACATTTTTTTCTCCTAGTACATAGAGTGAAATTAGAAATTTTTTACCCAAAAGATATTCAACTCCTTGGGATTATTCATTTTCTCCCTTTAACACATAGATTAACCTCAATAATAGAATTCCTTAATTGCACCCTTTAAGCACTTAAGAAAATAATTTTTCAAGATTGAATAGAAATCATCTAATTTTTAAAGGGTGAAACCTAAATATTTAAAAACTCAAATTTCAAATTTTTTTTAAAGAATAATCAGCTAGTGATTATAAGGTGGTTTACCAAAATTTGAAAAGTTGAAAAATTCCTTCCAAGTACGTCAACTGACTGACCAAGGGAGTAGAAATATAACAATATACGCGCTTTTTTATATATTTTTCTTTTGCTAAAGTTAATGTATAGATTGAAATGCTAACGTGTGGATCGAAGATATTACACGCCCCAGAATTTGACCTCAGAAAGTAAATGGACAGTGTACTCCCATGGGGGTACAACATCTAATTTGGAAATACATTGAAAATGAAATGCCTTGTGCGTGAAATATCGCACGTGACACTTTCCAGATGTTCATTCTTCCGCACAAGCCTCTTAATCATAAACACGCTATGGAATGGACGGTTCAGATTGGATCCCGTGCCCACATTTTCAAGCCGTCCGTCGTTTAACCATCTAGAAGGGCTCGGGTTGCCCTATGTTGTCTTTAATGACGATTGTATCCCCAACTTTTGGCTGAAAAAGACAAGAATAGCCATACTCAAAGTGGTGGTCCCATAAAGACATAAACCCATGATTCCAATGATGCATCAGCTTTTTAGCTGTTTTCCAAAAGGCAGGGATCAAACTGTCTATCAGAAAAAGGAAAGGGGCAATTTCAACCCATCAACCTTTTCTAACGGGGATAAATGACGCCTAGTAAATGACCAAAATACCCATGCCGTTTCCCATCATTTCCCGCCCATCAATATTGACTATGTGGGTAAGGTTTAAAAGATAAAGGAAAGTAGTTTTCATCCTTCACAATTATGTAGGGTATTTTGGTAATTTTATGTCACATGATAAAAAATAAGATAATATATTGAAAAAAGTTTATATATAGTTGCGACCTTTAAAATGTAGAATTATAAATATATTTCAAAAATCCATAAGAAAATATTGCTTTGATGTTGAAAAACTCCTTAATTAATCTTCTCAACATCAAGATATATAAATATGAAAATAAAAAATATTTTGAGTCTAAAAAATAATGCATCTTCCAACATATTATCTAGACCTTGCATTTTCAAGATTCTTATATATTTATAGATCTATTTGATTTTAACCATTTTTTTAGTTTGAAATTTTATGATTAGCTTAAAAAATAGAATTTCAAATAATCCTAAGAAATTTTTACACCAAACTTGCATGACAAAATTTAAGGGTACGCCCTAATTGGATTGTTTAAGGTTGCCACCTTATAGAAACCACATCCTATATATAATGATACTATTTAACTTTAGTACAAGAAAGTTACAATTACTTAAAAACATAAGATGTAAAATATGATAGCTTGAGACAAAGTTCGATAATTTTTTAAATTTTTTTTGAGTTTGATCAATCGAATAAATGCAACCACCCGGTACCAAAAATAAATACTCATACTTTTTCATAAAAAAATAGCTTTATGATGACATGGAGAACATCTTACATAGCGTGGACATCCAATTATTTTTTGAACATACGGTTGTGCCAAAATATTTATTTGTTGCTGAAGTGTGGCTTGCATAAGACTTTTGATGTAGAACTACGGATGCCCCTCAAAAATCCATCGAAAAAGGTAGTTTTAATACTGAAAAACCCTTTGATTGATCATCTTGACATCGAGATGTATGACTATGAAAAATAAAAAAGATTTTAAGTCTCATAAATAGTACATTTTACAACATATTATCTATACCGTCTATTTTCTAGATTTTCATATGTTTATAGATCTACTTGATTTTAACCATTTTTGTAATTTAAAATTTTATGATTAGATATAAAAATATATTTTGAAATAATCGTAAAAATATTTTACATCAAAATTATATACCATGATAAAATTTGAAGGTGCACCTTGCCTCTAGACCTACGGATGCATCCGTATGCAAATTGCACCCTCTATATATATATATATATACCTTTAATGTCTACACTTTATC
>NW_006500031.1:2251066-2275991 GCF_000471905.2 Amborella trichopoda
TTTTGGGATAGCCTAAAAATCTATTTTCACATCTACGTATGAAATTTTAAAAATAAAAAACCGTTCAGTTCAACCAGATCTATAAATATTAAAAAAATATAAAAAATAGACGATCCAGATATTATGTTACAAAATGAACTATTTTTTAAACAACTTCTTTTTTCTCTAGATCTATATATCTGGAGGTTGAAATGATCTATTAGATGATTTTCAATATCACAACAACCTTTTTTTCTTTTTCTTTTTTTTATGATTTATATGGTGCACCAAACTTCTACAGTATAAGGTTTAACGATTTAAATTTTTTCATTTATTAATCCATGTATCCTTATTTTTGTTATCTTTACTTGCCTTGCATTTTGCATAAGAAAAGCAAAGTTTAGGATGTTCCAGAACAAGATAGCATGTTGTCCTTTTAATTTCCACTTTGAAAAATAGCGCCTGCGCATTGTGCCATTAGAGAAGGTCTATATAAGGCATTGATTTTATTTATTATTATTCTTTTATTATTCATTTATTTTTGTGTGTGAGTCGGTGGGAGAGGGCCCTACCTTTGGCATCGACTTTATTGTGTAATAGCAAAGCATATTCTTTAAAATTTCATCGGAAACAGGTTGTTTAGATGTTGGAAAATTCTATAATCTAGATTGTAGATTGTAGATTGTAGATATGAAAATAATGATTGTTAGGTCTTAAAAATAATATATTTGGTAATATATTATTTAGATTCAAGCAATGTTTTAAAAAACAGATCAGTACCCGGATCATGCATCTCAAAAATTCATCCGGATCGGTGAATCGACCTTTCGGATCAAGGATCGGTCAGATTCGGCCTTAAAAAAAAATCCAAAAAAATTATTAAAAATCATTATAAATGTTGCTCTTTAGGAATCTAATAAGAAATTGGGGTACTATATTAAGAATTTTCATTTTTTTCATCAATATACGAATATTGAGATGTTTTTTTCCCTGTATGAGTAAATTTACAATTTGTCTTATAATATCATCTTTTTTTAAAAAAAAAATATTTACAGCTATAATAAAATAATACATTATATAATTTATAATGTAAATAAATAAATAAATAAAATACAATATTTGGTTATCAATGTCTAATTATTAATAATAAACAAGGGTGTCACCCTTACAAATAAATAAATCTACAAAAGTATAGAATTTAGAAACATAAATTTGTAATTATATTATAATAAAATTAGAAAAATATATAACTATCATACTTGCAATGTGGGATAATTGGCAGAGCAACTTTAAAATAGATTTTAAAGTGGTTTGGGCTAGTGTTAATTTTTTTATTTTAAAATGTCACATAAACTAGTAATTTTTTTAATGGCCAATAAACTAATATTAATATTATTTTTTGTTGTTATAATATCCTATGAATTAGTACTACTTCTTTTTTTTTAATCTCTATTAACCTATAACTTAATGCCTAATATCTAATAAAAGGGTTTTTGTTTATAGCAAAAAGCTTAATTTAATTTTAACAATAGACGTTAGTACAATGAGTGAATAGGCAAAAAACATTTGCCCCCTATCGAAACGATGAAGGAGCACTTCACTGTATAAAACACATGGCACAAGTCACCGTATAAAACGCATAGCACAAGGGCATGATGCAAAGCTACGTGTGATATGTGTGGCAGGGCCACCTGGCGTCAAAGATGGTTAACATGCAAGAAAATGTCAGCGTTGTAAGTTTTGTTCACAGTAAAACAATGTCAAGGTGTGCAAAAGAAAAATCCGGATAAAAAACTATACTATTTTCAAAACTTGCAATCTATTTTTTTATCATGTCCACGCATCTTGATGTCGAGATGATCAATTTGAGGATATTTGGGCATCAAAACAACATCTTATAGTATAAATTTTGAGGTAGGCTCTAATTTCATTGTTTAGAGCCTTGGCTCTATATAAACTTTTCCCTTTTTTGTGTGCGGTTTGTATAGAGCTTAGGTTCAAAACAATCAAATTAGAACCCACCTTCAAATAGTATCTAGAAATGTGGTTTCAATATTGGAAATATTTGTAATAACCTTAAAATGTATTTTCATCTTTATTTATAAAGTTTAAAGCTTAAAAAACACTATAGATCAATAGATCTATGAAAACTTGAAAATTTTGAAAATTGACGGTAAAAAAATGCATTACAAAATACACTATTTCCAAATCTTGAAATCCATTTTTTTTTCAAGTTCATACATCATGATGTTGAGACGATCAATTTGAAGATATTTGAGCATCAAAACATCTACTAGTAAAAATTTGAAGTAGGCTCTAATTTCATTGTTTAGAGCTTCGGCTCTATATAAGCTTTTCCCTTTAAATAGAAGTTAAAGACATTCCAAAACAAGGCGGCACATTTTATTTATGTGGCCCACTTTGAAATATGAGATGTTGTACTATACTTCATAGGAAATGTATACCGCAAGGCTATTTACTTTTGATACAAAGAGGTCGGACTGTTATTGACTAGATGTGAAATCGGATGGTTGGAGATCAGATATCTGTTATTCATTGGGCACAAGGTCTAGTGTAAAATTTATTTGTGACATACCTCAACCCATCATATTTTACATCCAATGGTCGAGAGTGATTGTGATTGATTGTACCAGAGTAAATGGTCTTGTAGTATACAATCATTATATGCGATATATTTATTTTGTCTGGCCTTCTTAATCTCAACAATACTCTTATATATTATTCTCTTGCTTCTTTCTAGGTGAAGTTATTTAGATTACTTGCGAATTTAAAAGCAATTCATTGTTCTTAAATTATTACCGACTATTTACAAGAAGAAAGTTAGGATTCATATCAATTTGTGACATAGATTTCGGAGATTTTATATTATAATACAATATTACAAAGTGGTCACATTTATCTTTAGCAATCAAATATGAAATCTATAAAATAACATGCCATGTTACATCATAAATTCATAATGAATTTTACTTAGGACTTTGAGGTAGGTCAAATGACACTCCCCCCAGCCATTCTATTTCACATTTATTGTCATCCAGTTATGCTAAAGAGCGTCATAAATATGGAAAGAAAATTACTTAGGACTTTTAGCAAGGGCAATAGCATCCATCCGGCCATTCAATTTCACATTTATTGTCACGCTAATGACAAACTGTCTTATTATATATATTTCCATGTTTTATTTCATAAATGGGCAATGAATATGCACATGAGGCCTACATTTAATACGAATTTACTAAGAATGAAATTCATGCTACAAGATACCTTCTTCTTTTGAACTTTTCAACTTCGAGTTTCACCGGATTTGGAAAAAAGGGTGGGTCGTGGTGGTAGTACCTCACACCCTAGTCACCACGCACCCACTAATATTTTAAATAAGGTGCCGCCTTTATAAGGTTGCAACTTTAAACAATCCAATTAAGACGTAATAAATTTTATTTAAAATTATTTTAAAATATATTTCCATATCTAATTAAAAAATTTTAAATTTCAAAAATAGTTAAAATCAAGTAGATCTATAGACATGAAAATATTGAAATAGACGGTCTAGATAATATGTTGTAAGATGTACTATTTATGGGACTCAATAACTTTTTTTTTTCATATTCATACATATTGACATCGAGATGATAAATTAGAGGGTTTTTTAACATTAAAACAACTTTTTCAATAAATTTTTGAAGTGCATACGTAATTCTACATTTTAAAGTTGTAACTTTATTTAAACTTTTTCCTTTAAAAAAAAAATAAATCCTATTTTTTTTTTTTGAATTACCCAAAAAAACAAAAAGTTCACCTCCTGCAATAAAATATTACATCATCCCCATATCCCACTCTCTCTCTCTCTTGCTCATGACTAGACAAACTAGTAACTGTACGCTGGTTGTTTCAGGACGTGAAGTCTCTTTCAGGAGTCGAAAATCTGCAAAGAGAATTGACAAGTTGAGATTCCAAACTAATCAATAATAGAACCCCAATAATAGTGTTTGTCACTTGAGGGAGCCAAAACGGTCCTGAACAAGGGGAATCCTAATAAATGATCAATGTTCAATAATCGAAAAATTAAGATTTAAATTTTTTATAAACTCTAACTTTGAAGGCTAAGAAAACTAGATGGGTATAGTGGGTAGCATTTTTGCTTTGAAAATTAAAACGGTTACGGTAAAATTAAGGGGTTGTTTGGGTATCCGAAAATACATTACTATTTAGGTAGTATTTAGATGCAACTTGGTTGCGGCTGTGTTTAGAAGAAATTAGGGAAATAAATTATCACTATTTTGGCTAAAAAATACTGCCTTAATTTTATGGACAGTAAGGTGGTTTTTTTGACATATTAAAAGTTTATTCCTTCTCTTTGTGGCTATAAATTCTCAAATTTACATGCACTCATCATTAAATTTTTCTCTTTTCCAACCAATTTCTCTCTCTAAAATCTGCAGGACCATAAACTCTGAATTTTACAGGAGGAAGAGAGGCTCCTTTATTAAATGACAAACATCCTTTTGTGGGGCGCCAGTTCCATCAATTTTTTCGAAGGTGGGGAGTTGATACCTCGTGGATATTAAGATGGGTATGGTTTGTGGTAAGGTTTCAGAGGTCGAGATCCATGGACTTGTAACTTTTTCAGTCCGCCCATAATCATGGATTGGATATTATCTAAGGTTATATTGCGAGTGAATCCAAAAAAAGGGTAAGGGTAGTGGGCTGCAGGATGCATTGTTACAGTTAAGCTACAGTAATAGCTAGAGATGTTGTCGTTCAAAAATACACAACAATTTACTGTTATTTACAGGAGCCCAAAATCCCCTAGGGTAGCAGTTTAGTTGTCTGTAAGAAGAGGAAAAACCATTTGGGTGATATAGAACTCTGAAAAAAATGCGTTAAGGACTTGTTTAGCTACCACTAAAGCCACAAAACCCTAGTGCAGCTACAATCACAACTGGGCAGCACATTTTCAACTACTACTAGAGCAACCAAGCGGACTGCTTGAGAAACCAAGACCTAGAGTTCTTGCTCTTGCAGAGAAAACAAAGCCATATGGAAGAGATATTAAACCATACCGAGCTAAACTTGTAAATTCAACTAAGTACAAGACAATATTGAGTGTTATATATGCACAAGATAGTACGTAGCGCCTAGCTAAACCTGTAAATACAATTAAGTACATAGCGTTATCGAATGTTCTCGATCAAAAAAAAAAAAAGAGTACAAAGTTTTGTTGGCGAATCCACCTTATGATTTATCATATTAACCTAGTATTAATAAACAAAGGCATAGTTTTACCTACAAACCCTCAAAGGAACTGCAGAAAGCAAAAGAAAAGGGAAACAAGAAGAGAGTAAAAAAAGTGACTAACTAAATGAAATGCATTAGCCTCAATTGAATGCAATATGCAGGCAAACTCAAAATGTTCATAATTAAATAACAGATTCTCCTAAATTAAAATTTAGAAATATATATAAACATGTATTACCACATCAAATTCGTTATGGCGGATAAGGGCTTGACGTCTTTTCAATCTATATTTAGCACTTTTTCTATCTCCCATGTGCATCCAACATATTCTTGTTTTTTAAAGTCATATTTTCTAATCCTTAGGGGTGAAGGTCCTGGGTGGGGTCGCAGGCCCTACAGGAGCCCCCCCCGGAAAGGAGGGGGGCGCCAGTCTGGGGCGCAGGCCCCGTGGGAGCCTCCCAGGAGCAGCTAGGTAGTCGCCATTTGGCGATCCGCATTTTGGAACAATGCACCCACCCTTTCACTTTTATTATCTTTTATTGATTTATGATGACCCACTTCATCTACCACCCTTTCACTTTTATTTTCAACCATGTTATCCCAATTGCATTTCCATTCCCACTTTTATTTTAACCATGTTATCCCAATTGCATTTCCATTCCCGACACTTTTTCTCATTTTGTTCCTATTCTTCATCTTCTTTAGGGTTGACTTATCGGCTGGTTCACGTTGGTTGTCATAAGATTCATGTAGAATTCAGGGTTGACGTCTTCATTTTTTCATACATATTGTAAGAAGATTGTCATTAACGAATCCCGTTGAAACCAATTCATGAGAAACAAATGTTCCATAAGAGCAATAAGGACAATGCGGACAAGGCAGTAATTGAAGTCTTTATACATATTGTAAGAAGAGTGTCAGTAACGAATCCTGTTGAAACCAATGCAATGCATGACAATCAAATGTTCCATAAGAGCAAGAAGGACAATGTGGACAAGGCAGTAATGGAGGAGGATGGGAAGGGGATTCAACATGGAACGATGAAATTAATGGAGGAGGAAGGGAAGGGGAAGGGGTTCTATACGAAATCGAGGAAGTCAGCATTAGATCATGGGCTGAGAGAAAGCTGGTATGGAGTCTTAGCTCTTAGAGGTTGGTCGTTGTCGTTAGAGGTCGTCAGGTGTGTGTTCTCGAGGAGCTGAGAGAAGGGAAGAAGAAGTTGGCAAGGAGATGAGAGAAAGGAAGAAGAAGTTAGTAGCCCCCAACAGTCAGAGAAGTTAGCAGCCGCAATGTGTTATTGGGGAAGAAGTTAGCAACCCGCAACGCAACTGTGTATTATCAAGTAAGAAGAAGATGGCAGTTCGCAACAGTGTGTTAGGAAGAAGAAGTTGGCAGCTCCCAGCCATGTGTTATCGACGAAGAAGAAGTTGGCAGCTCCCAGCAGTGTGTTGTCGATGAGGGTTTTAAGAAAACACGTTTTAGGGAGCGGGTTTTCAGTTCGATTAAGACTTTTTTTTTAGGGCGTGAGAAATGTGTTTTTCTTTTTTGACGAATGTTCGAAGCTTTATTAAATAACTTAAACAAAAGAAATTACATCAGAAACAGAGTAAGCAAAGAAGTGCCTCCTTTAGCGAGGGAGTCTGTTGTATAGTTGGCTTCACGATAAACATGCGTGAAGGAAACATCGAAGGGGCCAGCTAAATCCATGATTTCCAACCAAAGAGACCGAACTAATCATGGGGTACACGATTCTTATTACATCAATTAATAACATTTAGAGAGTCACCTTCGCAAATACAACAATGAGCCAGATTTTTGGAGATAATGAGCTTCAGACCTTTGTAATAAATAAGCAAGCTCCACATGATTAGCCGTAACAACCCCAATAGGAACCGCGTAAGAAAAATGGACTTACCAAGCTCATTGCGTAGAATACCTCCTATGCCAACCAAATCTGGATTACCGAGAGAGCTACCATCAAATTTTAGTTTGAAACGACATGTCTCTGGTGGAGACCAAAAGCAACGCGGGCGCATCTTCACTTCACTCATAAGAAACAAACTCCTCTAAGATTGACAATGCTGGCAATCTTTGACTCAAGAAGTGTTGTTTTTTCATACAAATGTGGGAAAGAGAGCTCAAGGGGAACCTCACCGAGCTATTTTTGATGCTAAAAAGAGATAGAACTTCCTCAGCTCACCACGCAACGAAAGTGACTGGCATCCATAGGTCGACATCTAACGATAGGCTTTCAAAGAACGACCCCCACCCAACCATAGATCATGCGTATCCATGCCATACTTTGAAGATAAAGTTTTGAACTCGAGATGGTCCTGACAATAGAAACTTCGCCACATCATTTTTTAATTTTTCTAATGATAGAAGTTGGCATAAGGAGGAGAGACATAAGATAAATGGGCAGATTTGCAAGGCAAGCACGTAAAAGCGTAACCCTACCATCCAAAAAAAAGTATTTAGGCAGCCACAAATCCAATTTCACTTGAACCCTTTGAATCACCTTGTGCCAAATTGAAGAGGATGGCCTAGAGTTAGAGATAGGAATTCCCAAGTAGTTGAAGGGAAATGATCCCACCACCGGATGAATGGCCTCTCGTATTTACTTTGTTTACCCTCTCGTCTCTCTATCTTCAAACTCCTATTTATTTTGTTTTCCCTCTTTGTCTCTCTAAGTTCACCCTAAGCCCCCCCAAAACAATAAACCCAAGCCAACCTCTGCTCGCTTCTCCTCCCCTTCTTCATCCTCTTTGATCTCCCAAAAAAAAAAAGAGCAGTGTGATTTGAAAGTTTTGGAGCACATCAAGTATGAATATCTAGCTTGATCATGTATTTCTATAATTTTGCAAAGTTATATTGTCATTTTTCTTGCCCTTTTGTCTAGTTCACCTCTTTCATCTGTAAAATTTCGGTCAATCTCTCTCTCTATTGAAGTCCATGGATCTAAGTTCCATGATTGTGTCGCAATATGAAAAATATTCATTCATATATCAATTGTTTTTTTTAACATCTTTGTGATCTAGTTTTTATTCCTATTTGTGATATACAATTAAGTTTCTCGTGCTTTGGATTATGAGGAAGTCACATTGTGCTATGTATAGTTGTTCTTGTCTATTCACCAATTTTATTTGCAAATCTAGGTTAATAGCAAAATCACCTTTTTGTGTGTGTGTGGTGGAAGTTACATATTGCAATCTATTAATTATTGGCTTTTACTAACAATATTCACAATGGTTTTTTTTTTTTTACTGTAATTTGTTTATTGTTGCATTTTGTTATCAATATTCACTCCATTCTTCTTATTTACTTGGTTATATCATTGTATGAATATCCCATAAGCCATCTCATTACCGTTTTACTTGTAAAGGGCATAAAGTTGGGTTCAATATACCAATTTAAATTATTTAACCAGAAAAATCTATTAAAAACTTCACAAACAGGCAACTGTAGGCTCTTTAATGGTGTGTTGGATTTTTGTAATCACGGCTTAGTGGTTTCTCTTTGACAGTTAGTGATATTTGTTTTTTGTAAATTTCTCATATAAATTTTGTGCCTCTTTTTTGTTATCTATATTGGATATTTGTGACGGTTGTGCTTAATTTTATCTAACAAATTTTATTCCTTTTTTATAGCTTTTATGTTTGAATTTTCTTTTATTCTTTAGTTTGATTCATGCTACAAATTTGTCTGAACACAATGGTGAGATAAATATAAATTTTGTGACCTTGAAAATGTTGGTCTGATTGCCAAATTCCTATCTTGTATATCAAAAGCAATGGCCTTTAGATAACTGAAACTTAGGTGTTAATCTGACGTTGTTTTCACAAAGTGAAATCCATGCCAAATTTAGATAGATGTTCAACAGAAAATGAGCATGTTTAAGCCATCTACTTTTAGTGCACATTGTCTATTAGTGAATCTATGACCCTTACTAATATTTTGCTTTGGATGTCTACAAAAATGAGCCATAATGTTTTTTCCTTTATTTGGGCATATCATTTTGTTTTACTTGTTCTTTTATTTTTAAGCAAAATGTGTGCAAAGTATGAGTGTTATTGTGTTATAAATAATGTACTGGTCTTTAATATGCAAATTCTTGTTGAGTTGAGTTGCTTATTTGGGTCTGAAAACTTAGATTGGAATTAATTCCCAATAAGTTGGGCTGCTAGCATGTATTGTGAAGAGTTATATATGATAATGGAACTGATATTTATATATGATAATGGAAGAAAAAACATGAAGTGCATTTGAAAATGGGACGCATACATTCAACTCAATATTTGGAATGGAATGGAATGGTACTTCAGTGATATCTGAATTTAATAGGCATGGGCACCCGACTTTCAACTATACCTCCAACTTCAACCAACAAATGTATTTCGTATATTTTTTAGATAAAATTAATTCGGAAACGTAACATGAACTTGATAGAAGAGTTTTTTAGATAAAATTAATTAGGAAACGTAACATTTTTGGAGTGTCTAAACCATTCTTCTTGCTTGATCTATCATGGATGACCGATTAGATTTTTTTTTAAAAAAAATTAATATTACCCCAAATACAAATTCTTCTTTGTATAGATTAAATTGTTTAATTACTATGCCCCGAGGTTTGATGACTTCCAGGTCGTACGAAAACTAATATTACCCCAAATACAAAATCTTCTATATATATAGATTAAATTGTTTAATTACTCGGCCACCAGGTTTGATGACTTCTAGGTGGTACGAAACACAGGTTTCCAGGCTCCCTCTAAATTCTAGATAAGTTACCAAACACTACAATAACTTTCCAATATTAGGAGCCGGATCATCCAGAATCACATGGAGAAAGAACTTCCAAGTTCCATATAACACTACTAGCTTCCGGCTGGCAAACACATTCCAATATTAGGAGCCGGATCATCCAGAATCACATGGAGAAAGAATCGAACCCGCATCATCAGAGCTTAAACGGTCCATGCTATCATGGAGTCAGGCCCGACACTTTCTTAAATGCTATAAGCCCAAACAGAAACGATCTTCGATTATTAATTACCTATTTTAGAAAGAATTACATTCCCCCAAACAAATAACATATTAAAAAGGCTTCACTTGATGATTTGTTTTTATTTTCTAGTTCAATAATTAATGAAAATCCACGTATCGATGGAGGTTAATTACATTACCTAAATTTTAAATATCTTAATGATGAATGAACATTGTTAAAAATATAATTTATGCTAACTCAAAAATGTTGGATTTTAAGAATCGGAAGTTCACGCATAAATCCATTTCTTTTTTTAATATTATTAAAGTAGGTTTTATTTTTATTGGTATTTATTTTTGCCCAAAATAACCCCGGAGAAATACTTCAAGTACCATACCGCACTGGAATTTAGTTTAGCACTTGAAGTACAAGACTGAGTCCTCTAGATTTACAATTTTTCTCCCCAAAGTTGGAGCGATAATTGAAGTACCATACCAGCTCTATCGATGAAAAAATACAGTTCGGTCCTAGAAGTAACGGCTCAGTTATTTTGGTACTTTTTTGCTAGAAGTGTCGGACCGGCTCAAATAATAAAAAAAATGCGGTCATGTACTAAAAGTACCTGACTGATTTGGGGCAAAATGACTTGCTTGGGGCAAAATGGTTCGGTAAAGATCAGTCCAGTGTTATAAGTAATGGACTGATAGCAATATAGAGGCAGCCCCTTTACGAATTTTGGGAGGAAAAGAACATGTGGTTTAGTACTTCAAGCTGGAGTTATTCTGGAAGAAAATAAAACTGACAAAAAAAAAAGGGACATGCAAGAAAAAATGGGAATTACATGAAGGGAAAAGTTTATATAGAGCCGAGGCTCTAAACAATCAAATTTGAGCCTATATCAAAAATTTCACTAGAAGATGTTGTTTTGATGTTCAAATATCTTTAAATCGATCATCTTGACATCGATATGTATAGACATGAGACAAAAATGGATTTCAAGTTTTGGAAATAGTGTATTTTTGTAACATATTTTTTGGACTGTCAATTTTCAACATTTTCAAGTTTTTATAGTTCTATCGATCTATATTATTTTTAAAACTTTAAACTTTATAAATAAATATGAAAATATATTTTAAGGCTATCACAAAAATTTCCAATATTAAAACCATATTTCTCACACTATTTGAAGGTAGGCTCTAATTTCATTGTTTAGAGCCTAAGCTCTATACAAACCTCACCCTTACATAAAACATAGGATATATACATTAATTTCCCTTAAAAAGTAATTTGCATTAACTTTTGACTTCAGATAAGGTATTTAAAACTTAGAAATTTTTTTTTTTTTAGCTTGCTCTAAAATTTCTATTTGTATTACACCCTCGAAGGGTTGAAACGAGGATGCAAGATGTTCTTGAAAATGGCAGAAGATTTAGAGCTGGCTCTATGCACTTTCCACTTGAAATTAGTCACGGAAACCGTTTCTATGAGTTCATGTAGAATGAGTCTCTTCCCTCTTAAAAATTTATTTTTTAGGTGGATTTTTTAACCCAATTTTTAAGAATATATAAACTCTAAAATAAAGATCATGAATATGAAAAAATTAAAAAAATTTAAAATAATAACTTTATGAAAAAAACGTTTGGACCGACAATTTTAACTATTTTAAAATAAACCATCAATCTGCATTCATCTTTAAGATGAATGCTTTATACTTCAGGGGACGCAAATGTAGCGTAGTTTCTTTTACATGCTTTTCAACCATGTCAAAGGAGGATCTATCACCTGCGCGTCCCATTTTTTTTGTTGACAAAGTATATGTTAACTCCCACAGATAAAAAAATGTATTTTTGAGAAAATCTTTTATTTGAGTTTTTGGGATCCAACTAAAAATAACTAAATTATTATTTTCAAAAATAAAAAATATATTTTTTGTTTCCAACACCTTGATATTGCCTTTCGAAAATTGGGCATTCCTTGTCCAATCTCATATTGTTTTTTTTTCGAGGGTATAGAACTTTTCAATTTGAAATGGAAACAAAAAATTTGAGGTTACCTCCCCAAAATTTGGGATCAGCTTGAGATTTATCCGATATCTAGGATCGATAATCCAGAAGAATGAAGAAATTAAAAAAAATATCGCACATAGAATTAAAGTTGTAGAATAAACAATATAGGGGTTAGCAATATAGTATTAAAAGTACGAGGGCCACGACTAGAAATTCCAATTTGGGGATATCTATAATTTCCCTTTTTTATTTTTAGAAAAAAATAACAATACTTTTAAATTTAAAAAGATTATAGATACCTTCAAAATTAGACTTTTTGTCATCCCCCAATACTCTTGATACCACATTATTAACCCCAAAACTCTTCGTTTTTACATCCAATCCACCCCAAGAAAAAAAACCGAACAAAAAATAATCACTAGACCAAAATACTGTCATTTTAAACTGCATTTTCCACTTTCACTCTAAGCCGGTCTGGTACAACTTGAATATATGTATTGGACTAGCACAATTTCAAGTGCATTATGTTTTGAATTGGTAGAATTTTAATAACAGAAGTCAGTCCAATACATTTTGCTCATTCAGCGTCAAAACAACACTTTTTGTCAAAAACTGGTCCGGTACATTTTTTGTTGGATTTGTACGAGCCAGTCTGACACAATTTTATGCTTGACCGACAGATGTTGGATGCCATATTTTTTAAAAAACAAAGTGAAATATTTTAATCCAAAAAAATCTACTTTTGCTTGGAGGTGCTGAGGTGGGTACAAAAATAAATGGTATTTGTGGGTATCATAAGTATAAGGGGAAAAAGTACAAACTATGTTATCTATAATTTAGAAAAAGTTTATATAAGGTGTCCACCTATACTATAGATGTAAAATGCACCTTAAAAACGCATCAAAAAAGGTTGCTTCGTCACTAGAAAATTCTCTAGTTGATCATCTTGACCTCTAAATATATGGATATAAAAGAAAAAATGAATTTCAAGTCCTAAAATAGTGCATCTTGTAACATATTATCTAGACCATTCAGTTTTAAAAATTTTGAATACTCATAGATATCCTAAATTTGCACGAGCTTTCAATTTTATTATCGGGGAGAAAAATAACTCACGCCATGATAAGAGTTTTGGTACCAAAAATACATCTTTCAATGAGATTTTGAGGTGCACCTATTATTTAAGGTTGACACTTTATACAAACCTCACCCCTATAATTTTCCTTTCAAATTTCAATATTAAGAGCACCTTTTTTCATTCTGATTATAAACCAAATCAATCAAAACTATTAGGAAAAGCTTTATATGTTATCCCTACAACATAGAAGTTCTATCTTCCCCCTTATCCAGTCGTCCATTTTTTAATGGAGGGCTAACATTGCCCCAATCACAATGGCATGTCTTTACACTGTTTTATTTTTAAATTTTTTTCTATAAACTGTTTTGACACCAAACTTTGGACGTCCATTCCTCTATTAAACTCGCACTAACAAAAAATATACAAAAAATGTTTTCAATAAAATAAAATGACCAAAATACCCCTTAAATTTTCAAGGGGCATTTTGATCATTATTTTTTTATCAAAAAATTATTGTTAATATTTTTATAGGTGCACTCCAATGAGAAGCTGGCACGTACTAAATTTCATAATTAAAAAATTTGTATTAGAAAAACCTAAAAATAAATATTTTGAGACATCAGATCTAAGATCAAACGGTAATTGGCTCTCTTGATAAAAAATAGACAGCTGGATGGTAAAGGGAGGATAGAAACTTCTATGTTATAGGGAGAACATATAAACTTTCCCAACTATTTAAGGAAAGCTTTCTATATTCCCTACAACATAGAAGTTATATCCTTCCCTTATCTAACCGTCTATTTTTTAATGGAGGGCTAAGATTGCCCCAATCACAATGTCACGTCTTTACATTGTTTTATTTTTATTTTTTTTCTATAAACTTTTGTTACACTAAAATTTAGATGTCTATTTTTTTATTAAACTCGCACTAATAAAAAATGTAAAAAAAATATTTTCAATAAAATAAAATGATCAAAATACTCTTAAAATTTTCAAAGGGTATTTTGGTCATTATTTTTTTAACAAAAAATTATTGTTAATATTTTATACGTGCGCCCTAATGAGAAGATATCATGTACTAAATTTAATATTCAAAAAAAATATATTAAAAAAACTAAAAATAAAATACTTTAAGATGTCGGATCTAAGATCAAACGGTGAGTGGCTCTCTTGATAAAAAAAATGGACGGCTGGATGATAAAGGAAGGATAGCTTTCCCAAACTATTATAGGTCCAAACTTTACCGCAAGGAGTCCACGACTCCTCCCCTTAACCATGAATCGAACTTTTGTTCACCCCGAAGAGAAAAGAACAGAAAAAAATTCAAGCAATGTTATACAGAGAGAGAGAGGGTAGAGAATTCAAGCTTCCTTAGAGAGAGAAGCTAACTTAGAGAGAGAGGAACCAGAGCGGCAGAGCTGTAAGTCGAGAGAGAAGAACCAAACCTGTAAGAGAAGAACCATGAATCAAACATTTTATTTGCTTTTCCACAACTCCACCCCACCATTGCCATTTCAGACTTCTCATTTCTGCAAATCTTCTATCAATCCTCACAAACCTCTGGTTTTAAAGCCTCTTCTTCTGCCTATAAACTGCTGGTCTACTCGTACTAACCCAGCCATCCCATTGGAGCAAAACCCACAAGACTCCAAACACAGGGCTCTTCTAGTTCAGAACTTCTTCCAAACCCAGCAACTATTGGACTTAATTGAAAAGATTAAAGGTGGTATTGACCCTCTGAAACTCCTCAGAGACGAAGGAGATTGGAACAAGGATCAGTTTTGGGCTGTGATGAAACTTCTAAAGGAGACTTCTCGCATAAAAGAGGCTATGCAAGTATGTATACCGTGTCTTTGATTTATCTTTCTAGTGCTCATGTATGAGTCAAAATCCTAGAAAAAAGAGTAATGATTTTTGTATAGAAATTCCGAATTCTTGTATCTTTCTTAGATTTCAAATGCTTGGTAACAAATAAATGAAGCTTTTGAAAAGTACTCAACTTTTTATTTATTGGGTGATTGGGAGAAATTTCCAGTTCCATCTCATTACTTGAATCTCAACTCATCAATGATTTTAAGCTTCTTTTTTTTTTTTTGGATGGTTGGTTAACAAGTAATGAAGCTTGGATGGATCTTTTCTTCTATGGGTAAGCGGGAGAAAGAACATTTCGGTATGGGAATTTGAGGGTGATTAAGATATTACTCTGTGTCACGGTTCAAATTTCTTTTCAAGGTTCGCTTTAAGAATGAATGGTAAATTCCCTGAAATTTTGATTTTTCTTTTTGGTGCTGAAGGTTTTTGACTACTGGGTGAATGTGGAGAGGTCAAGGCTCGATGATTCGAATTATACAAAGATGATAGAGTTGTTGGTAGATGCTGGTCTCATGGATGAAGCAACCACCATGCTCAAAGAGGTGAAAGATTTTGGTGTCCGGCCAACTGTAGCTGTCTACAATTTCATAGTTCATGGGTATGCTAACACTGGGAATTTTGACAAGGCCAACCTTTTCCTTAGGGAAATGAGGGACCTTGGTCTGGTTCCTGAATCTGAAACTTATGATGGATTGATTCGAGCTTATGGAAATCACAGAATGTATGATGATATGGCCAAGTGTGCAAAGAAAATGGAGTCTGAGGGCTTTACACCTGACCACCTCACTTACAATATACTGATCAGGGAGTTTGCAAGAGGTGGGTTAATGGTGAGAATGGAAGGTGCTTATCGAACTCTCCTTTCAAAGAAGATGGGTTTGCAGTACTCCACTCTGGTTGCCATGCTCGAGGCCTATGCTGCTCTTGGTTGCGTGAATGAGATGGAGACAGTTTTTCGTAGGCTTCTCAAGTCCAAGATCCCTTTAAAGGAGGATCTGGTTAGGAAAGTGGCGAGGGCTTACATAAAGAATCACCGGTTCTCTAGATTGGAGGATTTGGGTCTTGGGGTGGCTTCAAAAACTGGCCGGACTGATCTGTTTTGGTGTCTCCTTCTCCTCTCTCATGCCTGTCTTTGTAGTCGGAAAGGCATAAAATCAGTAATTCAGGAAATGAAATCAGCCATGGTTAGGCCAAATGTCACCTTTGCTAATATCACTGCCTTGACTTATCTTAAGATGAAAGATGTGCAGTATTTAGATGTTTTGCTCTCTCAGCTTCAATTGCTTAATGTCAATCCTGACATCGTGACAGTTGGGGTAGTTATGGATGCATATGTGAGTGGGTTTGATGACATAAAAGCTCTAAGAATGTGGAGAAAGACAGGCTTTTTAAGGAGGCCAGTGGAGATGAACACTGATCCTTTGGTCCTGACTGCCTTTGGAAAAGGATATTTTCTTAGGAGTTGCGAAGAGCTGTACTTGTCCCTTGGGGCTAAAGGAAGAGAACGTAAAGTTTGGACCTATAATGATTTGATTGATTTGGTTTTTAATCAAAATGAAAGAAGCTGATCATCGCTGCATCTCAAATAAAATATATCCAATGGAAAGGAATACAATAAAAATGCTTTTGCTTACTGGAAATCAACCACGAAATACTGGTGTTCGTTGGAATGAAATGCTAGAATGCTGTTGTTTTCCTGTGTTAAACAAGAGAGGCTTGCACTGAAGGATTAAAAAGTTATAATCCCATCTCTAAGTGCTGATGATTTGTGGTATCGGGCCTCGTCGAAAGAGGTGAGGTATACCTTGTGGGTCTTGACCTCGTAGACGTGCTCCTATATCTAGGGATATTGACCTCCAAGGGGTCAGGGTTTGTATCTATACCCCAACTTGGTGGGTGGTCTATGGGATGCTGCGAGGGTGGTCCTGCTAACAGCTCTAGAAGATCTACTCATAAGGTTAAAAGGCATATGAACTCATGAGGTTAAATGTCATAAATGCAATGTGAGTTGCTGAATTTGTTGTGGATGAGTGTGCATTGATTATTGAGCCTATTAAGAGTCAACATTGGGCTGGTTGTGCAATTGTCACAGACTTCAACATCTTGCCATGTTGCTTATAAGCCTTCGCAGGCATCTGAAGGATACATTTCTGGGTTGTCTGGTGGTTGGCAGTTGCTTGCACCATAGTTTCCATGCTCCTGGTTTTTTTCTTTTTTTTTAAATTGTTAACTGTTATATTAGTGTAAGGGGAATTACAGTAGTCTTTGGAGATAGCCCACAGGCTGGGCTTCTCGGCAAAAAATGGGCTTACCCAAAAAGGGTTCTATGCAAAAAATGAGTGGGGCATATAGAATATGTCCATTACAAAAGATATATAAAGAGAAACAGTGGATCTAAAACGTCGAGGCCACAAAAAACGAGTGGGGTTGAACACCAAGATTAGCAAACCAGTCCTTGGACTCTTAAGGATCCACCTCACAGGCAACCACTCCTTCCTTAGCCAGTTGGTCTGCCTGGGTGTTTGATTCCCTCCAAATATGCCTCTATAAGATCTATCCCTGCAAATGTGCATAATCTCATCATAAATCGAAGCAAGGTACCAAGGGGGGGGACTGACTTTTCAGAAGCCCAAGTGACAATATTTAGGGCGTCTCCTTCAACAATCAGAGGTTGTCCCCAAGCAGGGTTGAATAATTTGAGACCCGAAAGAAGGGCCAATGACTCTGCTAGATGGGAGTCGGCGTGGCCAATGAACTTGGAGAAAAAGGCCAGTATATTGCCACAGTGGTCTCTGAAGACCCCACGTAAGCTAGCTGGCCCTGGGTTTCCCAAAGAGCACCCATCAAAATTCAGTTTTGTGAGGCCTACCGGGTGGGTAGACTAATTGTTGGCTCGAACAACCTGAGGTGGTTGGAGGTGGAGGACGTTTTCCCAGTTTTGTAGAAAGTACGATGCCAAAATGCCTTTGAAAGCCTTGTGATTTGAAGCCCACAAGATGACTTAAGCTGTAATCTTGTGGAAGCGGGCCGAGGCTTCACACCTGGATCCTTGGAAAATCCTTGAATTTCTTTCCATCCAAATTAACCAAATGGTAGCTGCCATGAAGGCTTTCCAAAGGACCCGACCTGCCTTCGGCCAATGAGAATCCAAGAGAGACAAAGGAGAGCTGGGAGGGATGGCGCTGTAACCCAAGAGAGGCTGAAGAGGCGAAGAATGAGGCTCCACATATTGAAGGCAAGGCTGCAATGAATAATGAGGTAAGGGTTGCTCTCTTCCTCACAAAGGCACATGACACAGCGGTTAGGAATGGGAATACCCCTGCGTTTTAATTGGTCGACAGTCAGTGCCTTCTCAGAGCACACTATCCAGTCGAAAGCTTGTACTCTTGGTGGGGCTATAGTGGACCACACCTTGTTTACCACCGAAGTAGGAGAGTGTGGGAAGGTGGGTGGTTGTAGCAGTTTTTTGTAGGAGGCAACTGAGAAAGAACCAGAGGGTAAGGGGGTACACACCATACTATCCGAACCAGAGAAAGCAAGGAAAGTTGAGTGTAACAAGGAGGAGAGAGAGCGAGAGAGAGAGAGAGAGAGAGAGAGAGAGAGAGAGAGAAAGTCCAAGGTTTCTCTACGGGAGAGGGCCGCAAAAGATGGATTCCAGACCCTACGACTACCTGAGATGGGCATCTCGTCCTCAATGGAAGAGGATGTATTGGTGGCCAAGGAAAAGAGGGGAATCGATCTCTAGGTGGAGTGTTGCCCGACCAAAGGTCTGACGAGAATCGGGTTATGTTGCCTCTCCTAGGATGGAAGGGAATGTTTCCATGCTCCTGTTACAAGAGTACTTCTGCAGTTATATGTTACTTATTTGTAGGGCCTCTCTGGCTAATATTTTTGCATGGTGTAGCAAGAACCATTTTGGTAGCACCAGTAGTTGGGCCAGGTGGTGCACGTATGCCTCATATTTGTTTCAATTCATACAAGCCCCTCAACATCAGAAAAGAATCATATCTTTCTGGTAACCCGTATGAATGTTATTTGGTATTTGATTTAGGGAAACTCTTAAATGATCCACATGGTTATGATAACGACATGACCATGTTGATTATCATTGTCCAATCAAATGGGTCGAATGGTGATATGGTGATGTAAGTATGCCTTAATGACATGTTTAGCGGGATCTGTTCCCTCCAGCACCGTCCAAGTCATTGATGGGATGGTGACAACCTCATGGTTATGTTTTGATGACCATATGGATCAATGGTTTATACAGCGTTTGAATTTTTGACCATCGTTTCTCTCAGATATTGCATCTTTAAATGTAGTTGGAGATCTTTTGATGATTCTTTTAATCTTCATGTAACCATTCAAAAAAAATGTGAATGTGTATATAAACATATGTTCTGCTGATCTATAAACATATACTCTCTTGATTTATGATGTGAATGTATTAGTATGTGGGTGTCATGTGCATCTCTGTGCCTGTGTACGTATGTCTGTATACAAATTGTGTATTTTCTCCATGGCTGGTAAGTGGGGGCACCAGTCGGATGCATGTTATTTCCACCTTGGAGTGGAATTATTGAGATGTAATTGGCGGAGAGAAGTGGTTTGAGCCTCTTACTTCCAAGAGGGTTGTGCTTGAGAGCCCTCATGAGCCTGTTATGATACCTGTTACCTCAAAAATTCTGTGCACATACAAACAATTGTTTGTGTATGCATGTGTATTTGTATATACGCCCCTGTGCCTTTAGACGTATTTATGGCATTTGGGGTGGTGTGCACATATTCCTATCAACATTGATATAGGAAGATGAGCTAATTCAATTTATGTGTGTAGATGTATCTTTGTGGCTGCTTTATGAATGTTTCATATATCTTTCTGTTGTAGCAATTTATTGTGTAAGTAGTGTAAGTTATGATTAATTGTGTATGTTATGTTTCATCCCAAGGTCCTAGTATTGAGGGATATTTATCTATGGGAATGTATAGCATCAGACATGTACCTTTGTATGTTGTTAGAGACTCAAGATTTAAACTCAAGCAACCGGCGCTTCAGGCTGGGGAAGCCAGTTGCCTTTTATTTTTCTAATGTACTTTATTGTAACAAGTCAACTTCATGCCAGGTTTTGCTTTTTTGTTTCCAACCTCTCTCCAAGCCCCCTTTCTCTCTCTTTAAACCCTCAAATCTCTGTTCTCACCTAAATACTCTTTCTATCTTCAAATATCCCAGGTTGACTTTAGTTGGGAAAAGGGTTTCGATGATGATTTTTTTTCTCTCTAACCATCCTTTCCACATTTGGGACCTCCTCTTTCATGGATCTCCCTCTCTGAATTCCCTGCTGGCTAACTAGGAAGTTCCCTCAAACCACTTGGAGGTGATTTAAAGGGACAGATGCTCGCTGCTTGGATGATAGCACAGAGCAGCACTTTCCTTCTCTATGTTGAGTTGGTTCCTCCATTACGAGACTGCAAAATCCAAGCCACCCTATCTCTCTCTGGGTTCATTCTTTTCTTTTCTCTCTAATTTCTCACCTGGTCTCCCTCTCTTGAAAAAGCGGCTTTTCTTGTTCCGCTTTATCTCCTTTCCTTGCTTCTCTTTGGCCGTACCTTTAGAAAGTGAATGCCTTACTCGTTTAGGAAAAAATTCACCTCTTGTATTAGATGTTTTAACATAGAGATGCTATTTTTAACATTAAGCTAAATTCCAAGCTATGCCTTCTTCATTCCTCTGGTTTTGTCTTTTTCTTTTTGTTTCATAGGGTGGGGGGGCCAGGTCCAGGGGTGGGGGCGGGGGGGAAGGGGGGGGGTTCGGGGTGGGGGGAGTACATAAGAAGCACTCTGTATCATTCACAGAGTTGATAGTTCAGAGAGAGAGAGAGAGTACAGAAGACGAGAAGCACTCTGGATCATTCACAGGGTTGATAGCTCAAATCTGCTTCCTCTCTCTCTCTCTCTCTCTCTTTTTTCTCTCTCTCTCTCTCTCTCTATTGGGTTCTTCTCTTGCATTATCTTCTTTGAGTTCCAGTGACTTCTTCTTTGATTGATCAGTTGGGTCTCCATGAATTTGATGTTTTGCTTTAAAGCTCCAGCCACTCCGTTACTATATTTATGACTCGCTGATATATATCCTTGGACTTTGAATCAATCTCTTGATTTCTAGTGTTTCATGGTCTTGTTTGGTGGGGACTGTTCAGGAGCTTGGCATTCATATGCCTGGAGTTGCTCAAAAGGAAAGAGTGTCCACTCAAACGGCCATGAATTAACTGTCCAAAAATTTGGTCTTGTGATGGATTTTGAATTGTGTTCGCATTTAAAGTGAAAACTCCTTTTGATTGGCTCCAAATCCTTTGGGATCTTTGGGTTAGCCATAATTTCAGCTTATGATATCTGTTAAATTTCACAGTTTGGCTTGATGTGAATAGCATGGTGATGTTACATTTATTTTGGTTATCCATTTTATAGAGTTTGAATTGCTCAACTAGGATAGTACTTGTGTCTTGCTACATACACTTTGAGGACTACATTCACTTAAGAGGAGTATGCTTGGTCACTCAATGTGACGGCCAATGAATCATGAATAGTGATACTATTTGGTATATTATGCCCCTTTGAGTGGGTCCATAACACATTGACAGGATTATGCATGCTTAGCTCGAAAATGAAATGAGTATAAAGCCATGAATTTTTCATCAATATGAGAAGTTCGTGTTCTAGTTTGATGACCGCAAAGCATCCATGACCAATACAGCCTGTTGGTGACAAGTTAGAACTTATAGCCATGTTTTTTTTTTTATTTACAAGATCACAATGGCTTTATTACTCAATCAAACCAACGATTACAGTGAAAAGATGATAAACATAATAATTAAAAGGATATGAGCACCAAAGACGGGGCCAACGCTCCATCCTTAGCAAGCGAGTCAACCATTTCATTCGCTTCTCTAAAAACTCTAAAATCATGATTGAAAGTGACAACTTTATTGCGACCAATATCCAAAGCTTCGAACCAAGACCTTCTCAAGCTCCAAGATGGCTTATTAGATCCGGACATCTAGTTGATAACATTGAGAGAATCCTCTTCCACCAACCATGCGGATTGATTACAACGATCCTTCAACAACTTTAAACCTTGAAGCATAGCTAACATTTCTGTTTGGTTTGATGTAGTTATCCCACATGGGTCACAAAAAGTTATTATCTCTACACATTGATAATCCTTAACTACTCCCCCAAAACCAGCACGTCCTGGGTTTTCCAAAGAATTGCCATCAAAATTCAATTTAAAACATCCAGGATAGGGTGGGGTCCATTGACATCGAATACTGGGTCTAGAATTCTGTTGGTGTAACAAACTCCTCACATTGAGCCGAACATCAATATTTGAAACCCCAAAACCTTATTACGTAGAAGAAAATCACAACCAAACATTTTGAAAAATCTTATATTTTACACCATCCAACTCCCAACTGAAGCGCTAAAAAATTCGCCTATTTTTCTCCAACCAAACTTCCCAAATGATTGAAGCTCTAAAAATCTGCTATATCATCACCCCTTTTTAAGCAAAGAAGGAATCGAGAGTTGATCTATCAGATCAAAATGATGTGCCGGTAAAAACATTTGAAAACCGACAACTTGAAAGGCCCAGATCCACAACGTTGAAGTAAACTGCAAATGAATGAACAAATGATATCCAGTCTCTTCGTCATTTTTACACAACAAGCAAATATTGACGATTAGTTTCCCCCTCTTCCTCAAATAGCCATGTTACCCTACATGAATACCGAAACTAGTGAGATCTTATTCTACAATGGCTATTTGTAACGATTTCTTGGTTATTAGTGGTCTCTGCAACAGTAGTAGAGATCTGTTCAGTCGTAAATCAAATTAAGTAAGAACCTCATATTGATTTTTTTTTTTTGGGGTAAATTTATATTGACTTTTTTAAAGATGGATAATTTGGGAATTTATATTGACTTTTTTAAAGATGGATAATTTGGGAATTTTTTATGTTTGGTGTCCTAACACGATGAAAATTTGAGTTACAAAAACGAAAATTATTTCATGCTTGTAGGTGTCCTAACTTATAATGTTCACCAGCACATTTCGGCAGTTGCTGGTAGCCAATATACGCAGCTTCCCGCAAGGCCTTGGAGGGCATTTATGTATGGGTGCGGTTTGTATAGAATTGAGGCTCTAATCAATCAAAGTAGAGGACACCTTCAAATATTATCGAGAAACATGGTTTCAATATTGGAAATCTTTGTGATAACCTTAAAATATATTTTCATATCTAATAATAAAATTTAAGGCTTAAAAGATAGTGTAAATCGAGCATATCTATGAAAACTTGAAAATCTTGAAAATTGACCAGTCCAAAAATACATTACAAAATGCACTATTTCCAAAATGCACTATTTCCAAAATGTGAAATCCATTTTTTTCTCATGTCCACGCATCTTGATCTTGAGACGATCAATTTGAGGATACTTGGACATCTAAACAACTTCTTCTAGTAAATTTTTTGAAGGTGCTCTAATTTGATTGATTAGAACCTCAGATCTATATAACAAAAAGAGTTTCCCTCCATATGTATGACTCCAACTGGATGAGTTCACTATAAACTTGACTGGAGCCAATCCATCTTTTGAGCTATATCTGCAAAGAGACCGCTGAATTCCATGCCAAATGAAAACCAATGCTAAGGAGTAACTTTGGAACTAACATTGAACCAGAAGATAACTCATGGATAAATTAGAGAGAAACTCAAATGAAAAAACCCCTTGTTTTTTTCTGTTTTCCTTGCCCATGAACCTCTTCCTCACTTTCTTTGGGCAAACTCCTTTGAACCCTCATTTCTCTCTCATCTTGTGAATCTCATAATTAGGTTAAAAGTGGCATTTCTCTCATCTTGTGAATCTCATAAATAGGTTAAAAGTGGCATCTCAAATTCCCTTTAGACAATGAGAAGTAGCATTTCGAATTCCATTTATACCATGAGGCCAGTAGAAATAAGATAAAAGATAAATACTGTAATTTAGACAATCGAAAATGTAAGAAAGGGATTAAAAATTATTTTATTTTAACTTGGAACCCATGGACCAATAGAAAAATAAAAATATGCTTTTAACTTGGGGATAAATGCTGTGATTTAGACAAAAGTAAAAGAAAAATAGATAAGTAGGTTATTTGAGATTATGACTATAGAGGGAACATAGACATACATTGGATGAATTGTGGGAAGAGTATCTTATTCCATACTCGTATTAAGTATGACATATGTTCACTAGAAAAAAGAAATGATCAATACTGCAATTTGGATAATTAGAAAAATAAAAAGTTTATATAAGGTTGCACCCTTAAAATGTAGAATTAAAGATGCACCTCAAATATTCATAACAAAAACTTGTTTTAATGTTGAAAAACCCTCTAATTGATCATCTTGATATCAAGATATATGAATATGAAAAAAAAAAAAGAATTTTAAGTCCCGAAAATAGTGCATCTTACAACACATTATTTAGACCGCCCATTTTCAAGATTTTCATATGTTTATAGATCTACTTGATTTTAACCATTTCTAGAGTTTAAAATTTTATAATTAGATATAAAAAAAGATTTCCAGATGATCATAAGAGTTGTTTACACCAAAATTATATGTTAGGTTAAAATTTGGAGGTGCGCTTTAATTGGATTGTTTAAAGTTGCAACTTTATAGAAATCACACCCATTAGAAAAGAAGTAAAAATAGTTT
>NW_006500031.1:2276011-2297229 GCF_000471905.2 Amborella trichopoda
AATCCATATTATTCAAAGAGAAAACGAGAGAGATGATGATTCTGAGGCCACCCTATCCCAGCCATATTATTCACATATCGAGTCCCAACAGCAACAGTGTAGGGATGAGCACGAAATACTGTAAATTAAATGCTGAATGGAGGTTCATGCAGGGAAAGAACATATCAATATTCGCATATTCATTCAAAAACATGAAAATTCTTAATGGAGTACCCTCATTTTTTATTGAATTCCTAAAAACCAATATTTATAATGAATTTTAATAATTTTTTCGGATTTTTTTGAAGCTTTATTCTGACCGATTCACCCGATTCCGATCCGGATCGCCGATTCGCCGATCCGGATGGGTTTTTGAAAAGCCCGATCCGGGTCACCGATCCGGTTTTTAAACCATTGGTTTAAACATTATTTGCTTTTAGCTTGGAGGGAGTCCAAGGAATTTCATAGACCCCAGGAGTTATTGCGATTATGATTATAGAGAGCGAGGCATGCGTCTTTTTCTCTTGAAATTAAAAACAAATAGTAACCATTTGTTTGTCCACCGCGAGAAAGGGATCGTTTGAACTCATTGTTCACAAATTGTCCGATCTAACCACTAATCGCCGAGTTAGATCGGAACTTGCCAGTCGTTGATTTCGGTTTTGGGCGGTTAGGGTGATCAACCGGTATTTAAAAAAAATAAATTCAAAAAAATGTATATAAATTCTAAAAAATAAGGAATTTGATTTGTAATGTATTTTTAAATATTTTTTACATTATGGTAAAGATTAAAAAAAAAAAACTTAATACTCACTTTTATATTTTCCCATCTTTTTTAGAAAATTTTAAAAATAGCTCTTGGAAAATATAAAATAGGCTAAAATCCATTTTTTTTATTAATTTTCAATTTCGTTTCAATGTGTTTAGTTTTAATCATTCTTTATATGCTTTTCATATTTTAGTATAACTTTTTTTTTGTATTTTTTTAATACTTTTTTGACCGCCTTGGATTTGTCCGATTAAAACGGTTGAATCGACCGGTTAAGTCGGTTAAACCACTAGCAGGCCCATCTCCGATTAACCATTCTTGTTCGATTTTACGAACACTGGTTTGAACAACTCACACAATCGATGACCTCTTGTCCATTAATTATGGGTAAGAAGTGAATTATGCAAAGGCTTTGCGGATTGAGTTAGTTCCAAACTTTGATTTGCTGGCTAACTGCTTCATAGCTTTCGTTTGAGCGAAAGATTCTATTACGAAACAGAAAATTAAGCTCAAGGCCCAAAGGTAAGGGTGTGGTTTAGATAAGTTGCAACCTTAAAGGTGTGGTTTACATAAGGTTTAAAGTGCACTTCCAAATTTTATAATAAAATGTGGCTTTGGTGTCATAAATTCTTAAAATGGTTTGAGAATCTATTTTTATTTTTAATTATAAAATTTTAAACTCTATAAACTATTCAAATTAAACAGATCTATAAACACATAAAAATCTTGAAACGGACCGTCCAAATAATTTGTTGTAAAATGCACTATTTTTTAGACCCGATTTTTTTTTTTCATATCCATACGTTTCGATGTCGAAATGATTAATTAGAAGATTTCTCCACATCAAAACAAATTTTTCGATGGATTTTTTAGGTGCACATTACGGTTTAAAGTAGAACCTTATATCAACTTTTCCCTCGAGGTGAAAGGAAAAAAAAAAACGCTTGAAACGTTTGAAGAAAAACTCCCGTAAAATCTTACCTAGAAATGATTTTAGGGACTCGAAATTTAGATATCTAACCACTTCAACTCATAAATTAATTTAAATAAATTTTTTTTAATTGTACCCTCGATGCACTTGAAAATATAATGTCTCAAGATTGAATAAAAACCATCAAATTTTTAGATGGTGAGACCATCAAATTTTTACATGGTGAGACCATCAAATTTTTAGATGGTGAGATATAAGTGTTAAAATTTTAGTTTTTTAGAATAATCATCTTAGTAATTGTTAATAAGTTCAGTAAAAGAAATCCCCCCATTTTTCAAGGGTGGATGAAAACTGTGCTCTCCGAAGGACCATAGTACATATAATTATGTTGTATTTTTTTTAAAGAAAGTCTAATATGATTTTAATAGGGAATATATTTTTTTATTTTTCTTCTTTTCACCCCTTTTTTTTTTCTTTTCTTTTGACAAAGATCACTTACAAGTAGTTTTATTACAATAATTCTTGCTTAAAAAAAAAACAAAACTAACAAATCCAGTATTGTAAAAACCTTGATGTATCTAAACTAATTTTTTTTAAACAAATAAAATATCAACAGTTTTTATGTTTGGGAATATAAATACAATATAATTAAATATGACCAAACCAAAAAGAGATTAACTCAACCAGACTTATTACACCCCACACTGAGTTACCATCATCCAATGACGTAGGATCAATGATCAACCTTTGATCTCAACCAAGCAAGTTTAGGCCAAGTCACACTAATGGACTATGAACCCCTTTAATCACAAATTTAAACACTAAGTGAATTCCCTTAACAATCTAGTTTGAGAGAGATTGATTCTTTTTTTGCTATACCCTAAAACCCTTAGCCATGCATCCATAGTTAAGAGATGGAAAAGAGAATAACCCCATAACCTAAACCTTTAACCCCTTTTTACAATGTGGGGTAGAGTGATCAAATATGAGAGAAGAGGACGTGCCCCCTTTGGGCTTTTAAGAAAGATAGAAACTTTCATAAGAGATCAATAGAAAGATAAAGTGTAAAGATTTTGTGTAGAGACAATCCCTTTTTTTTATAGGCTTTGAACAATATTAGGGTTTTATAGGGTTTTCAGTGGCTTACACCTTTGAATATGAACTATTTATCTTGAGTGACTTGTGAGGTGAGAGATTTGAGCTATCAATTCTATAAATGGGTCAACATTATGGAAAGTGCTAGAATCTTTATCCCCATTTTCTAAATTATTTTTCCATTAATAGATATTAAATAAAATAATTCTAAATAGAATATTTTGGATACTAAAATAATGCACAAGCCTTCTCATGCTTTCAAAAAATTCATTCAAAGCTTCATCAAGTCAATACATTTCCAAAACACATAACTCCTTGGCCTACAAGCCAATATCACTTATCACAAAAATAAAAAGCTTCTAAATAGTTGGGTGTGCCACCCGTGAGAGGATCAAATGGGCCCCACCATCTAGGGTATGGTGGGCACAATGGGTCCCCATACAATTTTAAATTATTTAAAAACTCAATAAAATAATTTTAGAATTTATTTGAATATTTAAATTAATTTAAAATAAATATCTCTGAGTTTATAAATCTAATTTTGATAAATAAAATATCCAGAGATCAAGAAAAATTCAATTAATAATTTTAAAATCATATCATTATAAGATAAACACAATTAAATTCATTAGACGAGATAATGATCCATATAGTTTAAGAATAAATAATCTAGGGGCACTTCACCTTCAACTGTAGGCTACAATCCACATTTACTTTATCAACCGACCTAGTATTTTTCATAACCCATAGTTTGTGTAGGGGTTCATTAGTAAGTCACCAAATCATGGTTAATGAGCCAAGGGGTCGTAATCCCAGTTTGTAGATTTCAAGTTATCCCTTAGAGATAAGTCAATGCCATCTAGGTCTGATACGACCACAGCTCCTATGACGTAGAGATGTATCCCTCGTACATACACACGCTTCACTTTTAAATGGTCTATCAATATGCATGCCGTGTGATGGTACATAAATGATGCTTTGGTTCGTGTCTCTGAAAGTCACCATCACATATAAAGATCATACAATTCCTTAATTTACTCATCCGGACATATTCTAACTTCATAAAAGAATAAAAGAATGACCTATTAAAACCTTTATTGGTTTATACTTTATGCTCAAATAATATAGATTTTTTTCTATCCAACTGGCGTCCATCACAATCCGATATCAACTAGCTTAATGAAGTCGACGAGGACCACACTCCAAAAGACTTCATATTGCACCATCATTTCATTTTAAAGCACTCATAAAAACTAATGTTTCTTTCCCTAATAAAGGATTAACCTGTTTGCCGCCATTGTCGCGCAATTCTCAGGCTTCTCAAACTCACTTCGACACTGCATTTCTTTTCTGGCACGTTAAATTCTCTCTCTCTCTCTACTCAGTTCCTGGCTACATTTTTTTTACAGGTATGTCAAACTCCATCTCTCGCTCTCTCTGTCTCTCTCTTTCTCTCTCTCTCTCTCTCATTTGTCTATATTTATATTTGAATTGTTATTGCCGATCAATTTAATCCAACCGTCGCCCTTTTTCCCGCAAAGTTTTCCATGAAATACATTGGTTTTTCTTCATTGAGAAGATGCAACACCTGAGAGGCTCCCATTGTACAAATAGCATCTTCAGCTATGAATTTGGATATTGTTGTTGTTAACTCAATGCCGTTGTTTTTATATATGGTTCCACTTTTTCTCTTATTGTAATTCCCTGCCTACTAATAATTTCAGAGAACCAAGGGGTTTATTATTTATTGTCAAGAACTATTATGAATTGACATCCCTATGCTTTTGTTATTGGATTCATGCTTCCCTTAGTTAAGATCAAGATGGATTTTTGGTGGTATTGAGGAAGGGTAAACTCTGCATATTCTTTACTGTTGTTAAAATTAGCCCCACAATTTGATAATGTTTTGGAAGTAATTTTCATGTGTTGTTTGTTATTGCCAAAAAAGAATTTAATGCTTTGCTTGGCTAAGCTATATTCATATTGGGGTGCTTGCCCTGGTTTGAAGGAAGGTTTTAAGAAATAATCATTCTACATGTGATCGGTAGGACAGTTTTGTTTGATGTACATGGAATTAAACTATTTGACCCGTGGTCACTTAAGTTGTTAATCCATGGTTTTAATTTAGTCAGAGGCGTTTTTTCTACTTAGGTTTTGGAGGGAGCAAATTTCACAAGCCATGGTGTCATGGTGTATAGATCAAAGTACCAGCTTGCTTGAAATTATCTTTTCAAGCTGGTAGAAGCTTTGGAAGTAGAGGCTGAGTATTGATCCAAGGAAGGCTGTGCTGCTCCTGGTGTTGGAATGGGCAAAGATATGTTGTGTCTTTCAATGTGGACTTGGTTTTAGAGAAAGATGAAACTAGATGTGGATCAAGTGGTATTGAGACTTAAAACTAGGGTTTTTTTTATAGAATGGCCTCCTAAAGCTGGAGTACATCTCTTTTGGATGAGATAAAATGAATTTTAGTTGTCATGATGTCCTTGGTAATAACACTATGTTGTGTCTCGTGATATGTGCAATGGAGTTCTGCATGGATTCTGGGGGCCATTTTGTTCTCTTTGGCCTTTGATCTCCCTGAAGTATTTCATGATGATACACTGTCTTTTAATTGCATTCAAGAAGAAAATGATTGTTCTTTGGCAGAGTTGTTGTTACATTTGTTAGCCATATACTCTTTTGCCGACTGATGCTTTTATCAGATTATGTGAAATCCTTTTCTCCTTAGTTAGGATTTTTTTTTTTTGAAAGTCTTAAAGAGTATTATAGTTAAGATTGTTTATAAACCATGTTCTTGATATTTGCTGAAAAGTTAAAATTTGCCTACTGTTTTAAATGCAGTGTAAATGAAGTGCATTGAGCGCCTTCCAAGATCTGTTTGCAGTTCCTTGCGCTCTAGTGCAATTCTGTTTGACTTGCCAAAAGTTGTGGAGGAGCTGATCTATAATAGTGTGGATGCGAGAGCTACAAAGGTAATTCTTAGTTATCAGTTAAGTCTATTTCCTCAATGAATCTTATTTGGAGATGTCCTTTAATTACACACCGTATTATTCTATACCTTTGGAGATACCCTGTTTTCGATCTGTTGTATAATCAGAGTTCTAGGTGTACTTCAGGATGAAACAAAAAGGAAGTTCCGGATTTTGGAGATTTAGTTTGCCCTAGTTGCTCCAAGAATTCCTTTTTAGCTATTTTGTGGGACTGTGCAACTTTGGTCATTGATGCAGTAGTTATTGTGACAGAATATTAACGGACAATGCTAGTTCTTAAGCTGTTAAATTTTTTTATTAATGACCTATGCAAATTTAACCAAATCATGACCACTATAGCATTAGGCTTTACATCAGTTACGTTAAATAATGCACAATGAAAGGTAAGAGATAACTAAGTTGAGGCCGATCCCTGGATTTTGGCAAAGAACAAAATCAAGCCGGCTAACGGATCCCACCATAGTGTATTGCAGCTGAGAACAGTTCCTGCTGGAAATTGATGCTGGGTTTCTACCTGAGTTATATCTTGGAATATGAGCAGTGTCCGAAAAACTCGCGAGTCCCAATCAGACTCCCCCAGATTTCTCAAACTAGGCACGCTTCCGATTCCGAAACCCCCCCCGCCCCCCCCCCCTACCCCACCAAAAAAGACTCGCTAGGTGGTACTGTAGCAGTACTTGCCCAAGTTACTGGAGCAATTCGGGTGAGTACTGCAGCTCCTCAATGAGTTTACGACAGATTCTGCAATGCCACAGAAACTCTTCGAGTGTCAGAAAATTTAAGCTTAAAAGAGGAAAGGGGGGGCCCAGGGGGGGGGGGGTGGGGGGGGTGGGGTGATGTCCAATCCCCTCTTGTTTGAACTCGGCTCTCAAACTTCACCTGTAGGCCTCTTCATCTTTCATCGATTAAAAACATCAATTCAGCAAAAAAAAAAAATGACATCTTGGATTTGAGTCTTTTTTTTTTTTTTTGTTCAAAACTAAAGCTTTGCCAGAACTAATTTCTTGTGTATTTCCCCAACCCAAGCTTGACCCACCCTAAAATTATTCTTCAAGCCTAATTTTGTGTTATCCATTGAGCCCAGGTCATAGTTTCCAATAAAGAAACGCTTTAAATCTTGGATTTATGAGATATTGAGTTCCAAGTACTCTTTGCTGTAGCCAATAAAATCAAAGGTTCATCATTTTTAATTTCGTATATAGCTTTGTTTTTAAATTTTACTCTTTTTTTTTTTCCTTATTAATGTTTCCTGAACTTACGTGATGTTTTTTTGGCCAACTCACTTGACTCAGGCAAGACTCGGTGAATCCACTTGGAACACAATGAGTGGATTCCCCCCAGGCACCCAATGATTCCTGGAGCGAGTCTTAAAACACTGAATATACCTTGAATATAAGTGTTCAAGTAATATCAATCTTTGATATATATACCACTTCCATCATGATCATCATTTAGCAATTGTAAATAGTTTTAATGAATGTTGTTGTAATTGTTTTTAACATATGTTGTTTCAGGTACATGTCTCTGTAAGCATTGGGACAGGCTACATAAAAGTAGACGATGACGGTGAGCTGCTATTTTGTTCTCTAGTTTGAAGAATTTTGGACAAGAGAAGTTGCTATTGCATGTTAGTTACACCAGTTTTATGTGTTTACAGGATGTGGTATCACACGGGAAGATTTGGTGCTTCTCGGGGAAAGATACGGTGTGTGCTATTGTAAAAGTATACGTTCCAAGCATGACATATCTTTCCTTCTTGTAAAATGCTAAAGATTTTTATTTTTCAATTTTAAAAGTCACATGAATTCATACAGAAGGAAATTTCCTATAATATATTTTATTCGCCAGTATTATAACCTATGAATGCTTAATGATGTTGACAATGGATTTGAAGAGGTATCCGGAAAAATGGAAACGAGCTATTCGCAGTCTTCTAAAACAAGCATTACTTTCCGAAGTTCCAAAAGCCTACAACCCGTCCTACCTTCAAGAAAGAACTTCTTGTTAAAGTTTGAACTTGTGTTTGTAACCTTTCCCAGTTGGCTACCTTTCAGGGATTCCCATTGTATAAGTAAAGACTTCTTTTTTTTTTTGAACTGCCAATTGGAATGCAGAAAAAGGAAAAGAAGGTGGTATTTCTTCCACCTCTTGTTTTAAGGCTAATTTATTTAATTTGTATAATAGTAACAGCAACGCTGCCTCTTTATATGTTGGTCAAATTCTTGTTTTAGAAGTCATTCTGTTCATAGACTGTCTACATGCTTCATGGTAGTTACTTGTTGCAAGTGGCCCCATGGAGCGGATGTCATGCCTAAATGTTTCTGTCAATTACTTGACAGTATGTTGGGAAATTTATAAGTTCTTTTCCATACTTCCTGCATATGTACCAAGGGGTGATTTTGGGTTTGTTGGTGTACATGTGTAATGAGTCCCACTTTGAAGCATTTCCTAGATTGTAATTAATGGAATCTTCATCATGTTCAACTTACGTAGTTAAGTTAAAGCTGTTCTGCACTTGATTTTACACGTGTTTTGTATTATGTGCCAACAGCAACATCAAAGCTTCACTCTTTGGCTGAACTTGATGCCAGTATTGAAAGCTTGGGGTTCAGAGGAGAGGCATTGAGTTCTCTCTCTGATGTCTCGCTTTTAGAAGTCATCACAAAGGCTCGTGGAAGGGCAAATGCTTACCATAAAGTCATTAAGGTATGTATGCTTCAACACTGAGCTTTGCATGTCCTAGTTTATTTGCAATTGGGTATTGTAACATGCCTAAGCCATCTATTACGATATCTGGATATCTTCTTTCAGGGTTGCAAGTGCCTATCTTTAGGAATTGATGGTCATAGGCAAGATGTTGGTACAACAGGTAAAAACTTCATTTGGCACTGTTGACATGTAGGATTTGGCATGTTTTTATGTGTCTTCAGGAAAGATTGTTCACCCGAGCATTTACCAGAGATTTTTTTATATTATTTGTCTTAGCATTTATTTGATCTTTTCTATTAAATCATCATTTGTAAGTTCTTGAAACATGTTTTCTACAAAACCAGCAGCGTGGTAATTGATATCTAATTCAATCTAGTACAGATTGTTTAGCTCTTTAAAATTGTACCATTTCCAAATATTTTAAGTCCACGGAGCTACTATATAGTTTATACGAGAGATGGTCCCCACAAGGATTTCCTTGTAGCTCAATAAGACAACTTTGCCTGAATATATTTCTGAGATAGATGACATATGAATTTGATGCACATTTTGAATGGGTTCCAATTCTCTGCCTGAATATAATTCTCTATCATGTTCCTCCATTTTTGTGGATTTAGATCTACATAAATAACTGAAATGATGGACAGTATTTTTTGTTAAATATATCTTGTTCGAACTGCAGTCTAAGAGATCTTCCTTTATTTCCTGCAGTTATAGTTCGTGATTTATTTTACAAGCAGCCTGTTCGAAGAAAGTATCTGCAATCCAGGTATTGCTTCTTTTACAGTTCTCTCGCAGTCATCTTTCAGTTTTTTAATTTGGCTTAAGATGTAGTCCTTATCTAGCTAATACCATTATCTTCATGGAACTGCTTTGGAAGCCCTAGAAAGGTGTTGCACTCGGTCAAGAAATGTGTACTTCGATTTGCCCTTCTTCACCCTGAAGTTTCATTTAAAGTCACAGATCTTGAAAGGTAATTTTTCATTTGTAATATGGTTGAAGTATATTAAATAACATTTGTTGTTTCTTAGATTTCATTCATTATTGTAGTGAAGATGAATTGCTCTGCACGTTTCCATCCTCGTCTCCCCTACCTTTAGTAACTAAGAGTTTTGGTGAAGAGGTTTCGAGTCATTTACAGAAAGTAGACTATTCTAGAGGTGCACTGAGGATATCTGGTTACTTATCGAATCCAGCTGATGCTTTTTCCACAAAGGTTCGTACCAATCCATTGTGGACTTGTCTTGTAGAAAATTATGTGAAAAGATGCATTAAGCCAAGTGCAAGGATAATAAATATTATGGAGTATGGAAAAATCATTGTTCACTGGGTCATCACCAATCAATGGAATATGGACTGTGGTGAAGGAGGAGAGGGAACCTCTAAAGGAAGACATGACCCATTTCTGGGTCTCACTTTCTCTCTCCATCACCTTCAGTTTTTGTGAATTGTGATGATCTGATAGTCTATGGTTTTCCCATCATCCAATGAATTGTAATATAATTACTCTTACATAAAATGTTCCTATTATCATCTTATCTAATAGTGTTGCTTCTAATTAGAATGTTTCATCCCTTCCAGGTTTTACAATATATATGTATCCTATTCTGGGGTAAAATTCCTCCGACTACCATTTTTACACTTTTGGCATTTTTCATTTGTATCCTTCACCTTTCCAGACATCAATTCGCGGTTTGTAAGCAAAAGCCCGATACACAAGTTGCTGAATAGAATGGCAGTTAGTTTTCAATATTCTTTGGTTTCTGGGATCGGGGAATCTCTATGTCAAGGGAAGCAGTCTGCAATCAAGGAGGCACGTCATTTGCCATCATATCCTGCATATATACTGAATTTACGTTGTCCGCTTGCTACTTATGACCTAACTTCTGAACCATCGAAGACGATTGTAGAATTCAAGGTTTTTATCTTTTCTTTTCTCCCATAAAGTAATGGCTTTTATATCTTGGTTTCTCAATATATTTATTGTATTTTGGATGCGATGTTGTTTTTGACATCACTATTCTTGAGCTTGCAGATGTTGATATTAGTGTATAAGTGTATGTTTGAGAAATTTTTGTGAAGTTCAAAGATTACATATATATGAATGTGTTTCCTTGAGAGTTGACAACCTTCGAAGATGTCCCATTTTCAAGTTGCTGATATTTTTATCAATTTTATTCCTATGGGAGTATTAGTGTACTTGGACAAAACAATTTAGACCTGAGGGACTCAACATTATTACCCAGCATGTCTTATGTCCAATGCCGTATCTTTTCATTTGTGAGGGCACAGACAGCCATGTTAAGTGGGTTTTATCACATCGGCTGTCTCAATGTTTCACCCGATCCTGTGCTATTCATGGGAATCCTGGGCTTCTGTTTTCTTTATCCCCTCACATAAAAGTATGGGGGAAGTGCTTTGCTCTTGGTTGACCTCTTCTTCCCCAAAGAGTAGGGATACTCTCTCTGCCCTTTATCTGTTCACAAAGCATCCTATAGTATCTCTTGGGTGATGTGAGCCTATCATAGCCCTTGTTTGCAGCATCACTGTTTCCATGACAGTCTTATCATTATTGAGGTTATAAACCCCATCAATCCAGGAAATATCTTCTTCCATATTTTGATGAGTAATTGGTATTGATTATTTTCTGTTCTGATACATGTTTATAAGTTCTATTTTCTTAGGACTGCTCAATATATTGTAATGCATGTTTTTGTCTTTGAAGTGGTCTTGTTGGAGTTGAATTACTAAGCACAGAATGCCATATGGCTTATGACTGAATTTTTTATGGTCATATGGCTCATTTTATACTTTTTTTTAGCAAACAGTATCACACACGTCAGTACACTTACGCGAATGAGTACCCTGCAAATGCTAAGGCATGGAAATTGACCTGCCACAGTACAGGAAGTGAACCATGCAAAGAATGACAAGTCTTCTTTGTATTGTTATCTAAATGTTACTTTACTTTTAAGTATATGTCTGTCTTGTTATGTCTGTGGCTTATGTAAAGCTTCATGCAACTATCTGGTCGAGACTCTTTAAAATGTATAACTGATTAAGCTAATAATAACTATTCAGTTTCTTGGTAAGTAGAGAAGGTTTATACTTGTATGGGTATATCATATTTAAGCAGCACAATTCAAAACAGAGCATCAGTTTGTGAGTATAAACATTAAAAACGATTAAACAGCATCACAAGAAGGAAGTATGTTTTTGGATGTTTTCAATAATTAAATATGCTCGTATTTCCAACCGAAAGCATTTGTTTACAACTTTACATGTCACTTTCAGTATAAGTGCATTGTGGTTTTTTTCATGTAATCATAGCCAGCTCATTATAATGTTGTTGGTTCCCTTTCTGACTATCAAGGATTTATTTGAAAGTTGATGAATATTATTGAATTTCCAGGATTGGGTACTTGTACTCTCCTTTATTGAGAAAGCTATAAGCCACTATTGGAGACAAGATCCAGTTCATGTCTTGCCAGGTTCCTTTTGCATAACCACTTTATCTGATGGTTTTTTTGTGTTAGGCTTAGTGCTGACTTGAAGGGCTGTTACAGGAAGTTCTCTGGGCACTGAAGATGACTCCTGGAAAGAAGAAAAGTCAGAAAGACGCAGCAATAAAAATCCTTTGGAAGGTATTAAATTTCTGGCTTTCTCTCACAATCCACAGTCTGACATCTGTAATGCTTCTCAATTGAACTTTTTCTTGTATATGGAGACTAAGGTGGATTTCTTATTTGAGATTCGAGGAATATATTGCAGAAGCCTGGCTGAAGCATGACTCCTCTACTGCAGATTCATATGAAGACATTGGCAAAAAGAAATGTAAAATTCAGCATTTTCAGGATCCTGAAACAATGATGGAAGAAAATGGCATTTCAACCCACAAGAGAAGTTTCAGGACACCATTGAGAAAATCACACAAAGTGAGCCCTTGTAAAGGTGACTCCTTTGAAAGGAACAGTCATGTATGGGAAAGTGGACTTCAAATTATTTGGGGGGGCCATGGATGCAAAGTTCTCAGAAGAATCCGTGGTGACAAAGGCCGGAGAATGCATTGAAAAAGATAGCACTCTAGAATTGAGATTGGAAAATAGTCATGATAACACTAGATTGAATAAAAGATCAAGAACAAGCACAGAAAGATGTTATTACTTTGAAGATTCAGATGAGAAAAAGCCATTTCTGTCAAGATGCCCCAGGAAACTTGAAACACTGGCTTCCAAACCTCTCCATTTTCCAGGAAATATGTTAGACAGTTCTGGCTTATTATATAATGAAGGGAGATTTGAAGGTCAGTTTGATCATTACGCATATGAATCGAAAGTGCCCACCTTTTATGATAGTCTTGACGTAGCTGATGTTGAACTTGGGAAAGAAAGTTCTGATTTTTATTCTGTGATTCCTTTACTACCTAAAATTGCATCATCTCAGCAATCGCCTTTAGCTCTATATAAGTACCAGGACACTGGAAAGGTAGACCTGCCATCGAGGGGCTTCATAAATCCTCACTATTGGAAAGACATGCGATCAATAGAGGAACAAATTGCTTGTGGTGGGTTATTTTCACAAGATTTGGAGAAAGGCCCAGATAGTGAATCTGTTAATTCTCGGTGGTGTATTAGATCTCCAGATTCTGATACCGAAGGGATCAAAGTTGGAGGGGATTTTGAGAACTGTGTAAGCTCTAGTGGCTTGAGTGCTCAAAAGGTGAAGGACAACTTTGTTAGTTATAGTCCCAGGGAAAATAGTTATATGGGAGGAGCACTTTACGTTTCAAGTTGTTCACTTGGTGATTCCTATTTCAGCAGCTGCAATAGTCCAGAAAGAAAGTTACACAGACCTCTAAGAAATAGAAGTCACTTGGATGGGATCTTCGATGAAGGAAGTGGAAGGCTTCGCTTGCTTAGTTCTCCGATGGACTCGTTAGATTTAGGTGCTGGTGTAGCAAATGATACTGAAAATTTTCCAACCGCTTTTGAGAGTTCACATTTTTACAATGGCCTAGGAAGGAAGAAGAAAGGAAGTTCAAAAAAATACAAAGATGATCAGTGTGAAGAAGTTTCGAAGTCCAGAACAAGAAGAAGCAGTTCTGCTCCACCAATTTACCGTGGCAAGAGAAAGTTTTCATTCTCAAGTAATGTAATGGCTGTCACTCATGGACAGGAATTTCCAGGTTTTTCTTGAGTACTAAGCATCATTCTTATTGATGTCTATATTGAGACAATGAATGCAATCAATGAAGCTTACTTGTAATCTACCTTACACAGTTTGTAGGAGCACAGAACAAATTCCATCGCTGCCTGATGGTGCATCAGAGCAGTATCCTGAGCTGATGGATTGTTCACTAACTTGTTTCAGGTAATACATTTATTCATTGTTACTCAGACTCTAGCAGTAAATTGTTGTTCTTTAATGAAAGGTCTTCATTCTAATGCTTTCCTTAGGCAATCCCCAGAGAGGAAGCCCAGTCAGATGGAAATATCAAATGAGACAGAAAGGAGTGGAGTTTTAGAAAGATCTCAATCCATTCCAATGTGTCGTGATACTGATGTTGTTGATGGTAATGGGGAATTTACTGTTCTGTGCTGTATGACTTTCTGGTGTAAATTTAAGTGTTACCTTAATAGCATGTGTTCTCTTGTTGCTCTAACAGATTCCATAAATGCTTTGACAAAGTGGCGGAGTGCTGATTCACAGGCTACAGTGGAGCATCTCAACAAAATGCAAATGGTCCATAAGTTACAGTAGATTGATGTATAATTTTTTTGTGTATGAGTCATGGTTAAGCATGGATTGCTAGCTATAATGATTGTGATGATGATGATGATAACGTTAGTTGGAAGGCGGGCAAAATCTTTACTGCTGTGATGAACATTTTTAAGTTAAAATTTCACTTCCTATAAATAAGGTTAACTTTATCAAAAAAACCTTCACTTTGTATAAATCAATTTGCTCAACATGTCTCAGTATCTATCAGGCAAGTAGAGAGACATGCCTCTCAACTATTTTACAGATGTCCCCAACTCTAAGAACCGTTGGTGATATGCTAATGTAATGAGACGCTATGTCAAGTATTTACAAATAGAGAAAGAGCCTCACAGAAATTGGAAATTCCGTATGTTTTATATTAGCCAAGGAAATTGAATTTTGTACCTAGTAAAACTTATATTTCAAACTTCTTGGGAGCCTTTCTCCTCTTTGTACTTATACCATATTTATTTGAGATAGACGATAAATGATTTTTGTTGCTGCATCAGTTTTTTAACTTGTCATTGAGGGCAATGATGGTAGTTATAAATTATATAACAATGGAAATGCTTTTAATCTGGTTTGCTTAATTGAATTTGTATTGTCAATTTTTCTGTTTAGGACACGGATAAACCACGATTTAAACCTGGATATGATGATAGCATCCTGGATATATCTTCAGGACTGCTGCATCTTGCCAGTTCTTCCTTGATTCCTGAATCAATCAGTAAGGATTGCCTTGACAATGCAAAGGTCCTCCTTCAGCTGGATAAAAAATTCATCCCAGTCACTGCTGGTAGATATCTTGCTATTATTGATCAGGTATGAGCACTTTCTTTTCTTATTTCACATAGAGATTTTGACATGCTAGTTATTCTGCAATGTATTCTATACAAGTAGTGTTGTTTCTTGACCTCTGGACACCAAACAATGCTCTTACTGTATTGTCATGGAGCTTGGCTGAATTGATAAACTATCTAGCACCTCTTCCTTGTAAAATTTCCTCGGAAATTGATATCAAAGATTAGTCTTATCAACCTGCAGGCTTAGGTCCAAATACCACACTTCACCAACCAGGAAAAAAAAGAATCTACAACGCCAAAGCTACCTACTGCCATATTGGAGCATCCATTGTTCTAAGCTATTGTTTTTTCACCAAGAACCTAAGCCCCTCGAGATGCAACCACCATTGATATGGATGATAGCTTAATCACCAAATAGTCTTAACTGGCTCCAGATAATGAATTGGTACACAATTGTTTCCTCTTCTATTGAAAATATATGGTGTATCGGTGACGCCACCAATTTTTCTCTCTCTGGTAATGGGACAATATGCCTTGATGTGCTTGGTCGTCTCATGAAATACAAGGTTAATAATTATTCAGATGACATTAACAGTGTCTTAATGAAGCAGTGTAGGTCTTCTAAGCTGCACTCCCAGATTTACCAAGCCCAGTGATCTATGATCTCGATGCAGGCTGCTGACAGAGATTTTTTTAGCCCCTACCATGGAGTCATTTCTTGCTGTGCAAAAAACAAGATAGTCTCCTTGGAAGATGCAATATTCAGTAGCGGATGTCTGTTTGTCTCTGATCCCTATGTCAATTCCATGACAAAAGAAATTTTTTACCTATTAGAATCTGTGTATCTGATGTTTATCTCAGAAGGAAGCTATATGGAGTAAGAGAAATGTATTTTAATGATGCATTGGCTTGTTGTTTGGTGAGAGAGATGTGGTACTGCATGAACTAATCAACTAACTTCGTCACATGAGCAATTGTTGTTATGGTGATCAAATGGGATTATGGGAATGTTTCCAAGTATAAGCAATTAGATGGTCGGATTAGAAAGCAATTTATTTCCGTTTAATGAAATTTTTGCATTACGTTCTATAAGAGTATCAGCTTTCTAATATACAATCAAATGGCTCCAAGAAATACTACTCTCTATGTATTTTTATTGCCTAACAACAATCCTTGTAGATGATTTAGTGCAATAAGGTCCTACAGAATCTGATATGGGGACTTATGGCCTCACTGAGGGTATGGCCCTTTATAGAGTAAAATGTCGAACCAGGATTCGTGTAGGCAACTCCAAATAGTTGAGAAAAGGATATGATGATGATGAGGTCCTACAAAATCAAAACGCGCCCTACATCCTTTATCTGCAACTTTCATTGCATAATACTACGAATATGTTAGGAATCAGAAATTTGATATGCACAAATAAGTACAACAACAGCCTGGTCACTCAAAAACTGGCCAAACAGAGGAGGCAAAACAGTACCATCTAAACCCCCATTTTAAAGCACATCGGCATTGGCCCAAAATACCTTTGATGAAGCCCTCGGAGCTTTGAGTAAATAGATAGCTTTTGTTAGTCTGTATGATAATTTGCGTGAAGGTGATTCATGCCTATGCATGACAGGTCAGTTGCCCTTGGCCAAAATCCCTGAGAAGTAAATTCTTGTCACATTGCACCACTCCATGGATTAGAATGCCAACCTTAGGTTATCTTTGGACCATTAGATGACTACCAGGAGGCCTTAGTCTTGTCCAAAAAAGTAGTGAACTATCATTAATTTCCACCTGTTGGGCCTTTCATTGTACCAAGTGTTATAATTAATAATGCAGGCGGTGATATCTCATCTGATACACTCGTGAAAAATATAGCATTGTATAACTGTTGTTATCTTGTATTTACTTCTTTTCATCTTCAATAAAAATCTATGCATTGAATGATTGACTGCTTTCGTTTCAGTATTACATTTGATTATTTAGTACAAAAAGTCCTCAATTTGTATTCTTTTTGTGTTCATTGGGTTGCTATATTGGGTTATCTGTTACTTGCCGTGAATTGTAAAAGGTAATGTATTCTAATGCCAACTAAATTAGCATATTGCTGTTTTGTAGCATGCTGCAGATGAACGCATTCGTTTAGAAGACCTGCGTGAAAAGGTTTTCCTCTGTTTCAACCAGTGTTTGAAAAGAATTAGGGCTTGAAGCGGACTCACTATGGTGCCAAGCTCAAGTGAGCCACCGACTTGGCCTTGTTGGCATTCAGACTCGGCCAAGTCTATGGACAAAATACATAGGGACCAGGACTCGATGAGATTTGCCTGAGGTTCCATGTCTTTCATCTGGACCTGGCACCTTGCCGAGTTTGAGTAACTTGGGGGAGTCTCAGATCATTGGTTTCGAGTTAGCTGTCCAACTTATGTACTTCATTATTCATTAATTTACGTTGTACTTCATTGCACTCACCGCAATTTCAGGTGCTCCTTGGTGAAGGGAAAACAATTACCTATTTGGATTGTGAACAAGAATTAGTAAGTGTCTACTTGTAATATCAATTCGATTATTTTCATCACCCATACCAGGTGTAATTGAATGACCATCTGCATTTTTCATATTCTAAACCTCATCCTATTTTGAAAAGTTAGGTGCTTCCGGAGGTCGGGCACCAGTTACTTCAGAACTATGCAGAGCAGATTCAGAGTTGGGGTTGGGTGTGCAATTTCAACACTGGTGGAAACGGATCTTTCACCAAGTATCGCCTCTTTCTCACTGCTCCATTTTTTCATTGCTTCTACACTTGCAATATTAATCCCTAATGTTCATATAGGGTGGTAGTATTCATATATGAGGTCCCTAGTAGGAAGAGTAATTCTATCTTTGAGATGAGAGTGTCTTTATGATGGTTCTAGAATACATGATTAATGTTAATCTCTTTTGCAGGAACCTGAACCTTCTCCAGAGGCAGGGGCAGAGGCAGGGACAGTCCTTTAAAGCTACTCTTCTTGCTGTAATAAACTTACCTTTCCTTTTACAGCTGGTTTCATGTACCCTTCTTTTCGATGGTTACTGTCATTTAGACCTGCTGCTCAATAGATTTCCTTGAGGCCTTCTATAATTATCTTTATGTAGTAAAATGGCATTCTATTGGGCTTTATCATATTTTTATACTTACATACTTTTTTTTTTTTTGCCCCTTTCCTTCATCAGGGATTACCAACCATTTATGACTTTATAAACTGAGTTCATCGGGAGAAAGGTTTATGCTATATTTGGTTCTTGTGAAACTGAATCCTTTTCCCAATGAAGTTCTGGCTCTACAGTGAGTATAACCGAAGTGCAGCAAGGCCAAGTGTGGCGCAGCTGCAGGAGCTCGTTAATTTCGAGTTCTATTCAATTCTCACAAAGTTATAGAAATTACTATGATCTTTCTGAATTATATATGCCTCTTAATTCACTCAAAAGAGCACATAGAGTCCTCATAATGTCTTCTAGGTTTTTAACGACAAGTTGTCAACATACATTTAAAGAGAGGATTCTCTTTGTTTCATTGGTGGTGTAGCTTTTGAGATGAGTGAATTGTCCTTTTCTTGTGGAACTCGAGTAATTTGTCTGTCGTAGTTTCTTCTAAGGGAATTTGTCTGTAATAATTGTGTAACTAATGATCAGATATTGTTGTTTTAGGAATGAAAAATTTGGATAGCTAATACATTCATGTGTCATGTCAAGGTAGAGACCCTCCAAGGCGCACTATATAGTAGGACTGCATTTTCATTGGCTCCATGTCCAGCTACATTCTTGTAGTTGTACTTTTAGTTCCTGAATTTTAGTGAATGGTATGAAAATGAAATATGAAGACCAGAGGGTGCTCTATTAAGGAGGTATAAATTCCACAGACCTAGTTTGTCAGCAAATTAAATAATTGTCTTCAATGCAATGAATCATATGGCAGGTCAGCATTGTCATTTTGTCCTCGTGGGTCATTGCTTATACAGCAAGGAATCTGGCAAAGTTTATGCCTGTGTGGATGGAATAAACTTTTGGGACACTTCTCATCTAGTTATCAAATAACATTGATATATTTTACTTGCGTAGTTTGTAATTTCTTTCATGTCATGTCTTTTTTAGTGCACTACTGATGGTTTTCCCATATCATGACCATGTATTTCTTATTTGGACTGCATAATTTATTTAGTGCAATGAACAGCTGCTCTCACACACCATTGTTCTATGTGTACTGGGTGCATCCACAGCGGGTGGAGCCTTCATTGAACATCGTGTGGGCCTCAGTCATGGTTTATATGTCACAATTGCAGGGACTGACATTATTCTATTGAAGTCGAATCGAGTACTAATATAACAATTCTGCTATGCAGGTTCCCTGTATCCTGGGGATCAAGCTCTCTGACAAGGATCTTATAGAATTTATTGATCAGGTAACAAAGTACCATGTCCTTTCTAAAGTAGATAACCAGAGTGAAATCCAAAGTATGATTCAGTTGTATCTCCCCCATTGCATTTACATACATTTAAATCAGGATTAGAAAAAAGGTTGCTTTTAGTATACCTGAAATGGTTGATAAAGATTCAAGCATACTGAGAAGCTCACTTGAGTGACCAAAATCGTATTTTATTTTTAGGAGTTACCATATGCAATCACATTACGGAGCAGGCATAAAAAATACTGATACTGGTTAAGGGTGTGTTTGATGGCACCCTAATATCCTAATATTTCTAGATAATATAGAATTTTTTGTAATTTGAATTATGTAAGTTCCTATGCCCCATCTGATAGGATTAAATCATATATTTTTATATCTAAATAACCCATAAATATCTGAATGACAAAAAATTCAACTCTTACTTGAATTTTATGGGATTGTATTTCTCCGTCAAAATTTTGAGTCTCTCCTCATTCATCTCATGTCATTCATTTCGCCCCCTCTCTCATCTCTCTGGCAGAGAAGGTTACATCAAAGATTCAAACCCATCTAGAGAGAGAAACCAAGAGACTGCAGAGACGAAACCCTTCTTCCTCGACCAACCCCTCAAAGAACCACTCTCCCACACCATAAAGAAATTTTAGAGAGATGGAGTCCTGGAAAAAATAATTATGCCCCACACTTTTTCTTGTGGTGGTTCTTTCATTGTATAGTAATACAATTGTGTAATATACACTTTCTTATCTTGTTACATGCAAGATATACTTTTCTATCTTGTTACATTCTCCTCTCAAGGAAAGAGCAGTATTTCTACTGTGGCCTTTCCAAAATTGGAATTTTTGGATTTTGCTTCTATTACTCCCCCTCAAACTCGGCTGGGGAGACATTTGAAGCCCTGTTTTAAACAAAGATCTCGAAAAACTTCTTGTGGCAAAGGCTTAGTGAAGATAGCAGCGACTTGATTGCGAGAGGAAACCAAACGAGTGATAAGTAATCCAAGAGCAACCTTTTCACATATAAAATGATAGTTTAACTCAATGTGCTTGTCCTTGCATGAAAAACATGATTAATTGTCATGTAGAGAGCACTAATATTGTCACAAAAAAGTGTTGGTGGGTGAGGAAGAGGCACCCCAATATCTCGAAGAATAAAAGAAGCCACGTCAATTCTGCAGCAGTAGATGCCATAGATTGGTATTCTGCTTCAGCACTGGAACGAGCCACATTCGACTGTTTCTTAGCACTCCAAGATATGCAGTTGGAACTAAGATAGGTGCAGAAACCAGTAGTTGTCCGACAAATGGTTGGACACCCAGCCCAGTCTGCATCAGAAAAGGTATATAACTCAAGGGAACTAGTAGAGAAGATTCTTATACCACATAATTGTGTACCATTGAGAGAACAAAGAATCCACTTGACTGCCTGAAAATGGGCAATTGTAGGGGCATCTATAAATTGATACATGATATTAACACAATAGGAAAGGTCTGGCCGTGTTTTGGTGATGTATTGAAGTGCACCAACAATGCTCTGATAAAGAGATGGATCAAGAAATGGATCAGAATTCCCATGAATATTATTTTTCATTGCCATTGATGTTGAAATATGTTTGGCATTGAGCATCTAAGCATGATCAAGAAGATCCCAGACATATTTGCTTTGTGAGAGAAAAATCTCACCTGAAAAATAAGATACTTCTATGCCAAGAAAGTAGTGACGAGGTCCAAGATCTTTCATTGCGAATTTCCTT
>NW_006500031.1:2297249-2314221 GCF_000471905.2 Amborella trichopoda
TCAGCGACTTGATTGCAAAGGCTTAGTGAAGATATCAGCGACTTGATTGCGAGAGGAAACAAAACGAGTGATAAGTAATCCAAGAGCAACCTTTTCACATACAAAATGATAGTTTAACTCAATGTGCTTGTCCTTGCATGAAAAACATGATTAATTGTCATGTAGAGAGCACTAATATTGTCACAAAAAAGTGTTGGTGGTTGAGGAAGAGGCACCCCAATATCCCGAAGAATAAAAGAAAGCCACGTCAATTCTGCAGCAGTAGATGCCATAGATCGGTATTCTGCTTCAGCACTGGAACGAGCCACATTCGACTGTTTCTTAGCACTCCAAGATATGCAGTTGGAATTAAGATAGGTGCAGAAACCAGTAGTTGACCGACAAATGGTTGGACACCCAGCTCAGTCTGCATCAGAAAAGGCATATAACTCAAGGGAACTAGTAGAGAAGATTCTTATACCACATAATTGTGTACCATTGAGAGAACAAAGAATCCACTTGACTGCCTGAAAATGGGCAATTGTAGGGGCATGTATAAATTGACACATGATATTAACACAATAGGAAAGGTCTGGCCGTGTTCTGGTAATGTATTGAAGTGCACCAACAATGCTCTGATAAAGAGATGGATCAAGAAATGGATCAGAATTCCCATGAATATTATTTTTCATTGCCATTGATGTTGAAATATGTTTGGCATTGAGCATCTAAGCACGATCAAGAAGATCCCAGACATATTTGCTTTGTGAGAGAAAAATCTCACTTGAAAAATAAGATACTTCTATGCCAAGAAAGTAGTGACGAGGTCCAAGATCTTTCATTGCAAATTTCGTTCTAAGTTGGGAAATGAATCATTCTAGAAGATCTGAATTATCACCAGTAACAATAATATCATCAACATAAAGGAGAAGGATAATAGTGTCTTGAGTAGTGCGATAAATAAATAAAGATGAATCAGTTATGCTGCAATGAAACCCCAATGGTAATAAATAAGCACTAAATCGATCAAACCAGGCCCGAGGTACTTGCTTGAGACCATATAAAGCTCTTCTCAATTTGCATATATGATTTGAAAATTTTGAGCTCACAAATCAAGGAGGTTGTTTAATAAATACAGGTTCCTCAAGAAAACCATGCAGGAAAGCATTTTTCACATTAAGTTGTTTGATAGGCCAATGGCACACAATAGCTATGGTGAGCACAATTTGAATACTAGCAGGCTTAATAACCGGACTGAATGTTTTAGAGAAATCAATTCCAGTAACCTGATTGTATCCTTTAGCCACAAGTCTGGCTTTAAGTCTTTCTAGACTGCCATCAGACTTCAATTTGATCCTATAGACCCAACATCAACCAATAACATTTATACCTGGAAGACGCGGAACTAGCTCCCAAGTTGAATTAATATGGAGGGCTTCAATTTCTTCTTCCATCTCACAATGCCACCTGGATGTCCCAAGGCAGACTTAATGGTTTTAGGTTCAGAAGGAATAGCTTTGATAGTAAGAGTATCTGAGGTTGCTGCCATTGATGGGAGAATCCGAGGTCTTCGAGTACCATCTTGAGATCTTGTGACCATGTGATGATGAGGATACTCAGAGGCTGGTAAAAAAGTAGATTGGTTGGTTTCTTGAGTGGCAACAATTTTATCACCATGATTATGTGTTGCATCATCATGTACATCTTGGTTCAGTGTTGCAGTGGTAACATCTCCCTCTATAAGAGAAGTTGGAGAGCTATCATTGGTGATGGGCAAAGAAGGACCTGAGGTACCAGATACATGAAAGGCGCCCCCGTATAGGTGGTTCATGTAGAACTGATGAATCAGAAGAGGAAGGAGCATGTATGTCAGACTCATAACACTCTGACCATTCTGCATAGGTGGGGAACACATAGGTGGATAGTTCCCCCTGAACCTGAGCGCTATCAAACAAAAAATTGGGGTTAGCATAAGGAAGTATATTTTCATCAAATACAACATGTCTAAAGATATAGACTTGTCCTGTAGGTGGATGTAGACATTTGTAGCCCTTATGTTAGACACTATAGCCCAAGAATACACATGGAAGAGAACGGGGAACTAAATTTATTTGTAGCATAGCGTCGAAGATACGAAAAACACCGACAACCAAATGCTTGAAGTGAGGAGTTGTCTGGTAAGCGTCAAAACAATAATGAGTATGGTGAATGCATTTTTAAACTAGTAGAGGGAATTCTGTTGATAACAAATACTGCAGTATGAAAGGCTTCAACCCAAAATCTTTTAAGAATTTCTGCATGAAACATCATTGTAAGGCCCAATTCTACAATATTTCTATGTTTCCTTTCTGCTATTCCATTTTGCTCAGGGGTTCCCGGACAAGATAATTGTTGCATGATTCCATTGCCAGTAAGTTGATTAATAAATTCTTTCTTAGCAAATTCACCACCTCCATCACATTGAAAAACTCGAATTCTTTTATCAAACCTCTTTGCAGCCATACGATGAAATTTCATAGGCAAAAAAAATTTCAGATTTTCGTTTCAAATGATCAATCCAAGTAAAATGAGTATAATCATCAATAAACACCTCATAAAATTGATAACTCTGATTAGATAAAATTGGAGCAGGACCCCATTAGTTTGAATGAATCTTAAAAAGAGGTTTAGTAGAGGTTTTATCAACACAACTAAAAAGAAGCTTACAACTTTTTCCCATCTGACAATTAGCACATACAGAATGAGATTTATTCCATGCATCAACATTAATCAACTATTTAGATTATAAGTAACGAACAACTTTATTTTGAGGATGCCCAAGATATTGATGCCACACATCTTCTAATGTTCTTTTATTCCGATTAGAGAATAAATCTTGTTTCACTTCTACCTCCCTTTTTACGCCACTAGCCAGAGTTCTCTCTGTGCTTGTTTCCTTAATTAAAAAATCATTTGATGAGAACTCAAAAGTACAAGGGAAATCTGTTGTAAATTGACTAACAAATAACAAGTTCTTTTTCACTTTAGGCACCAAAAGAACATTAGAAACATTGAATTTTCCAAACCCTATAGTAATATTTGCATCACCAATATGTGAAATATTTAATTGTTCACCATTCCCAACCATGACTCTATCTGTGCCTCTATAGGGACGAAGATTTAGAAACTTACCTGGATCTCCTATCATATGAGTGGAGGCATCTGTGTCCGAGAACCATTCTGAATCTTGTGAATCAGCTATAGTCATTGCAGGAAGGGCCTGAGGAATATCTTTTACTTGGTGCGTGTAGTTGAATCGATGCCAAAACTTCAATGCAGTATGTCCAAGTTTCCCACAAATTTAACATTTTTCTCGAAGTGTCTGAGCTGACTGTTGTATCTGGGAATCTTGTTGGAGGCCTTGATCCATGTGTCGCATAGGAAGTGCAGCGCCACTTTCTGGGGCATCCCACAACCCACATTACTGATCTAGCTAGTTTGAACAAACCCACGTCCTCGAGAGTTGAAGAAACGTTGACCACCAAAGTTGTTCTTTCCTCTACCTTTGTAATTTTGGTTACCTTTGTTGGGCCCAAAAAAATTTGTTGTCCAACAAAGGCCATATTTTTATTTGGATTTGATATTCTTCAAAGACATGGGGCTGATTTCTAATCTTATGGCTTTAAAGAAGAGGGTATAATTTCATAATATGAAGGAATCAGAGGCTTAAGCACAGTGGTAGCAAAACTCTCATATTTTTTACCAAGTACATTAAGAAGCCAGAAGACCTTATTTTTAGCTAGTACAAGTTTTCCAATAGCCGCCAAATCATCATATATACTCTTGAATTTCCATATGTATTCTGATAGGGAATTACAGAGTTGGACTTGCTGGGTAAGTTGGAACTCCCCTAGCTTGAGAATTACTTGCATAGGTATTTTTCAGGCATTTCCAAACTTCTACAGAAGTCTTGAGGCCAACAACAAGGCCAAGACACTCTTCTGATAATGTCCATGTGATCCAGGCTTTAACAAGCCGGTCGGACTTTAGCCATGATTTGTACTCTGGGTTTTTTATTTCACTCTTACCATCAGGAGAGGTAATCTTTTGACTTGGTGTAAGACAATCACCATTAATAAATCCAAAAAGTTCTTTACTCTCAATGAGAGAAAGCATTTGAGTTTCCCATAATAGATAGTTGTTATGTGTCAACTTAATAAACACAAAGTTTCGTATATTAAGGGTGGAAGGATAGGGATACTTGGACATTGAGGAGATAGTATTCATTGGAACAAAGAGACTAAATTTTGTTTGTAAAGGGCTGAAATTTGCGAAGTGACGGAATTTTATTTGCTGAAATTTGGTTTGCAAAGGGATGAATTTTGCAAACCAATTGAAAGGCCAATTTTTTTTGCAAAGGTACGGAATTTGGTTTGCAAGGGGGGGAGATTTGAAACGCAATTGAAAGGCCAATTTATTTATTGTTTGCACGATGGAAAATTTGCAAACCAATTGAGATTTGTAAGGGACAAAATTTTCAAGAGAGAGATACAAAAATTGCAAGGAACAAATTTTGCAAACAAATTGAAAAAGTTGGTTGGGAAATATGAAGTGAGAAAACGGATATGTAACAGGAAGGACAATAGTGTTTTGAGAGAGAGAGAGAGACTTACATTCAATAGAGGAACAACTAACATGGAAGATGAGATTGGGATCGATAATCACTCTGATACCATAAAGAAATTTTAGAGAGATGAACTCTTGGAAAAAATAATTATGCCCCACACTTTTTCTTGTGGTGGTTCTTTCATTGTATAGTAATACAATGGTGTAATATACATTTTCCTTTCTTGTTATTATACTTTCCTATCTTGTTACATTTTGCTTTCAAGGAAAGAGCAATATTTCTACTGTGGCCTTTTCAAAAATTGGAATTTTTGGATTTTGTTTCTATTATACCACTCTTCCCAAAACCCTCTCTCTATCCCACTTCTCTCTCTCTAAACCATCCTACAAGAAAATGTCCGACTACTCATCAGACTGCGACAGTGAGCCTCTTGAGCCACCTCTCCTTGGAAAACATTGCCAGAAATCAGAAAATAAAATTCTGGTCATTCCATTGAAGCCCCACAAAACCCACGACTCAGCCTGGGAAGCCATTAAAGCTGCAAAAATCAAGCATGGGGGTCTCAATTTTAGGTTTTAGACTGATTTGGAGGTTGGATCAGTCGACATTGGCAGCCATTAAAGCTGCAAAAATCAAGCATGGTGGTCTCAATTTTAGGTTTTAGACTAATAAGGAGGTTGGAACAGTCAATATTGGCAATGTTTCTCTCTCTAGATTGAGAGGAGGGGATTTCTAGTACGCCATGAAAGTGGTGGACCAATAGGCTTTCGAGGTCACCTAGCAGAAATGGAGAGGAAGGTTTTGGCAATGCTTGCTTATCTATCTTTGCCTACTCTTTATGTAGATTTTGAGGCCTCAGTATTTTCTCTTCTGATTTCAAGGAAGGAAGTCCTTTGTTTTCTCCGGGATTGCAAGAGCTCAAATAGGGAACCTTGTGTCTTGTTTGTAGGGCCAAGAAGAACGAGCTTGGCATTTGGGGTACATTGCAGATCTAGAGAGAGAAACTGCATTATGGGTCGAGAAAGAGAGTGGAATTGCACTGTGGATATTAGAGAGAGAGAGCTTGGTTTTGAGACTCGTGATTTGGTCTCGTCACAAGATGCTACCCTTTGAATGGAATTAGAGAGAGAAAGATAGGGAATTGTGTGATGCATTGTTTGCCGCCTTTTTTTATAAAATATAATCAAACATGCACAGAAAAATACATATCCGTATAATATATAATTCATATCTGGCAATGGTGTTATTCATATTTCCATAAATTTGAATAATGAGTTTCTGTTTTGTCAAACAGACCCTAAAGCAATTTCTACAGGAATAAAGATGAAATGTCTATAATGTCATTGAGGAAGGTAGTATGCATACATATATTTCCAAATGGGACGACAACTTCTATGTGGTTCATCCTCTTATAAAGAGCGAGGTTCCAAATCGTTACAAATCAGCTGTTTATTTTAGCAATCCACTTTGAGCTCCCAGACATTAGAACGTAAGTAATACGTTGCTTGAGATATTGGTTTTTAATTCAGTCAACATATATATCTGTCAGGATCAATCTTCACTAATAAGACTATTGAGAGCGATACTTCTGGTGATAGAGATCCTCAGACTTTCACAAAGTGACAGATTTGCTAAGCAATCAAATATAACAAACCTTCGAAGTTGGGTGTGGTAGGTGATTGCATAACATCTACAATCTCACTGCACTTTCCTTTGGTTGGCAATCTTTCATCACTCCCTTGAATGTCACGCCTATATTTAACTATTTTATTCAACTTTTATGAGTACGTCGCCCATCCTCTCTCTCTCTCTCTCAATGCTGATGGCTCTCCCCTAGTGCAGTGTATATGACAAAAAAAAAGTTCTGCAATTTATTGATATTGCCCTTTATAGCACGCATCTCTCTTCATGTTAAGTAACTAGCACCATTGTTGTTCAGCTTGTGGAGACAGATGGGTCATCAACAGTACCTCCGTCAGTGCTGCGAATACTCAACTTTAAAGCATGCAGAGGTAAACTTCAATACAACACAAAATATAGAAATCTCTGGCAGGAGTAGCTCGCTGTTTCTAACACCATATGACATATCACATGACTAAATAAAGGTGCCATCATGTTCGGGGATTCCTTGTTACCTTCTGAATGCTCGCTCATAGTGGAGGAACTCAGGGCAACATCCCTTTGTTTCCAGGTAATTTCGTAGCTTCAGTTTGTTTCAGAGTTCATGGTTCAGGTTCTGCATCATTCAAGTCTCAAAGATAAAAAGTCGCGGTTTCACTATTGCAGTGTGCTCATGGACGACCAACTACTGTACCATTGGTGAACTTGGAAGCTTTGCACAAGCAGCTGTCCGACCTTGGAACCTTGAATAATCAGTTCGAGGAGGAATGGCATGGGTTGAAAAGAAGTAAACCGAGTCTAGAACGTGCCAAGCTTCAGTTAAGTACTGCAAAGATTCAGAGAGGAACAGATTGATCTTTATTTCAAGCATTGGGCTGATGTGTACTTGTGTGATTACATTCATTGTAAAATTCTATTCGTTTGTGTTATACACATTGTGACAATTTCTAATAAGATTTGGAGTCTTCCATTCATTGTATGTAATTTTTTTTTAAAAAAAATCTACTAAATATGCACAAAATCCTTGAATTTCATGTTATACTGGATTTGCTAGATAGTTGAGTGTTGCCCCACAAATTGTTTATCAATGACTGAATAATATGAACTTTCCACTTACGATCGGCACGAATTGAATTATAATCAGATTGCCTTGGGTTAGTTACCACTATATGTAGTTGGAAATTACACAATTCAAACAATTATGAATTTGAATCAAACAAAAAGAGCTATGAATAAACCCATTGGTTCAAGAACAATTACCAATTACTAGAATTTAGTTTTAATCAAGATGGAAGTTTCTTTCATTTGGGTTGGTCAATAACTTAAAATCAATTTTTTTCAATTTCATTAAATAGAGAATCTTAAATCATGAGTAGAAGGATTGGTATCAAGAATTGCAAATACCTTTTTCTTTTCATTGATCGTAATCGACAAAACAAACAAATGAGTTCAATTGATCTATTGATTTTGTTCTTTTATATATATGCTCCTGTGAATACGGTAATCTCAATTCTCTAGGAGAAGAGAAGCTAAACAATTTGAATTTGGGCCAGCATAAATTCCAGAATTTTGGAGTAAAACTGTGTTTGTATTTCTATAACTTAGTGAATTACAACGTGAATTTTGCGGCTGGAAGTTTTCTTCCTAGTTTCAGCCATTTTGAGCTTTGTTTCAAGAGATCCGGAAAATCCTCTTCTCATGAAAAGCTTTATCGTAGTAAATATTGCAGGTAAACCATGGGAAGGTAATTTTCTGAGACTCGAAAATCTTCTCCGTTAAGGTAAAAACTTTCATCTCTCGATAGAAATGACTTTAATGTCTCAAAACGTGTACCGCTCTTACTGCTAATGGATTTGGGAAAATAATGTCTCCAATTGAGAATCACCATCCCCCCAGGAAACATTCACCAACCGAAGAGCATTGGATCATAGAGGGTAGGTATGAATAATGAATACTTGTGACCTGAAAGACCCACCTACCATAGAGCATTGGATCATACAGGGTATGGGTATGAATAATCAATACTTGTGACTGAAAGACCCAGTGTTTCAAAACCACGATCTATGGGGCAGATCGTTCACCTACGATCCGATACAGGATCGGTGATTCGGATCAGATCTAAACTAATCCAAATCAATGATCCAAGAAAATATTAGAAATTAAATAAAAAAGAGATTTATATAGTGGAGATAAAGAAAGGACTTAATAAAATATTATATAACCTTTAAAATAAAAAAAAAAGGATTTTAGTGGGAATTAGGAGAGGACCTATATGGGTTCAGACTTGATTCCCATCCGCATTGGCAATCTAGATGGGAAATTGCCAAGTTTTAAAACACTGAAAATAACATTAATAGTTTATAGTCCAATCCACAAGTACAGGGCCTTAGCGTAGGTAAGGCTCGGACCAACGCGCTGACGAATGCTCATTACAAACCAAATTTTTAGATTGCAGGAAACTATAGAATTGGGATTTGTAATGGCATAAAGGTTTAAAACAGTAGTCCGCGACCTCACTCAACACGCAAAGTTAATATCGCCAATGGAGCGCCAGGCCTATTATGTTATTTAGCCATACACAATTGGCTAAATCTCAACATCAGCAGGTATCCTATTTTGGTCACCAATAAAAAATTAAATGTAGTAACCCCCCCACCCCACCCACCCCCCAATTCTATAACAGTAATGATTCAAATATTAAGTTCCATGCGGAGAGCCTGTCTCCATTACTTGCTTTTGCACTTCAGCACAAGTACCGCCTCGTCATTTCTGTGAATAAATTAAGCAGAAGGACGTCCAGGAATCAGAGGCATTAATAGTTAGCACTCAAGTGTTCATAGAGTGATCTAAATTATTATCTACAGACAGAATGCTAGATTTAATTGATAATCTTATTCAATTTTTCACATCAGGTTACACTTTTCCCATGCGAAAATTCATTTCAAACTAAAAAGCAAATTATGCACTGTGCCCTAATAACTAAAACGGGCGATGCTAAGAATTTTACCTGTTAGGTATTGTTGCTTTAGACTGCCAACTATCCTATTTTATTATCAAAACCAGCATAATGGTGGTAGAACAATCACCCAATAGATCAGGGGCACTTTCCTTTCTGATCTTTAGCCAGCAGAATCTGATACTGCTGTTCTGGTAGCGAAGTGTTTATCACCCAGAATTCCATCTGCATCCACAGCACCAGATTTCTCAAAGAACCACCAAATTCTTGGAACTATAAGAAGATTGTCAAAGTTAGCTGATAGAAGTCTAATTTAGTGAACAACTCAAACTAATCCATATCAAATATCTGAGCAACAAACCAAGTCACAAGTTGTTTTTACTCTGTTTATGTAACAGACCAACCAAGGTCCAGCCAAATCAACATAAGACTGAGCTTAGTCCCCCTTCAACTTAAGCCAATTTACCAAAATCGCTATAACTCAAGTGAAAACATTCTATTTTCTTAAATAAAAGATCTGTTAACCAAGGAAAGAAGATTACTACATTATTAGAACATCACCTATTCTTCAAAAAAGGAATCCGTCTTCTCCCTTTACACCATGATGTTGACTAAACCCCAACAATCTAATACAGTAGGCACTTTCCCTATTTATAGCCTTGACACTTTCCCTTTACACCAAGATATTGACTAAACCTCAATAACCTAGGCTTTCCCTATTTATAGCAAGGAATCTTTAATCACCTATTCGAAGAATAAGGAATCCACCATCTCCCTTTACACCCCTAGAAGTACTGGATTGCATTCAAAGCCCAATGAACAAGTAAGAATTGCTTTCTCTTCCGGTTTCACTCTTGTATGGATGGTGGTTTGTTTACACCATGATGTTGACTAAACCCAAATAATCTAAAACAGTAGGCACTTTCCCTGTTTATAGCCTTGACACTCCCTCTTACACTCTTTCCCTACATAATTTAGGATGCTTTGTATATATACCGAATTCCTGCTCAAGTTGAACCTCTTAAGCTCTTCTCCTACCAGCATAGAAGTGGAACTTTCTTCTCTTTTGGAAACAAAATTATTATGGACACAAGAAACAGCCAGCCTTTCCACCTAGGTGGCAGCCCCGACCCATCTAGGTGACAGGGGGGGGCTGCACCACCTAAGGACAGGCGGGCCTTTTCAGGCAGGCTAGCCCTGGGTGCCCACCTAAGCCGGCTGGGTGCTGCCTAGGCAGAAGCACAGATCTCACCCATGCCCAAGAGCAGGAAAGGCCAACAGGCCAAGAGAAGTTATAAGGGGGTATTTTAGGATGATTTCGACGATTCACAGTCATCCAAAACTTCGTAGTTTGAATATGATGATCATTGAAATCTTAATTCCTATTAGATTTCTTTTAATCTATTGAAAAATTCTACTTTTATGACTCTCATTTCTCACTTAATTGTGAGTTTGAACTTTGGATTTAGCCATTATGAGTTTGTACGGACAATGGAGATTGGAGTCTATGAAAACTGGATTATGGACATGTGGTTGTGGTCTTGTTTGTATTTGCGTACTTGATCTTTAATCTTTATGAATATTTTAGTGTTTTATGGAATCAAGAATATCAATCATTATATCTTTTGATTTATTGCAAATCTGGAATGTGGTTCAATTGAATTCAAGGCATCTTTCAGTGTAAATGCATATATACTTGGTTAAGAGTACATAGAAATTCATAAATATAGAAAAGGGATAATCTACAATTCAAAATCCTTCAAATTATAAAAGTTAATGTTAGATTGAGATGTAAAAGGTGAATTTACTAACTATGTGGTTTTTTTTTTAAAAAAAGAATTACTTTTTGTATATCTTGCCCGTCAACTATGAGTGTTTATGTAAATATCACTAAAAAAACTCGGGGTATTTTTGTCATTTTTATAGGGGATAAAGTTGAAATTTTTACTAAAACACAAGGGCACTCTGTAATAAAGTTTTAGGGTACTAACTTTCAAAAGGATGAGGTTTCTATAGGACCCAAGTTTTATAAAAACAAAATAAAGCCTCACCTCAAATTCTCGTCCGGAAAGTACTCTTGGCAATGGAAATCTTTATGATGGCTCTAAAATCAACTTTCAACACCGCCAATAAAATTTGAAACTCAAAATATGTACAAATCTTGCGGACATGTGAACACTTATTTTAAAACAAAATGCACGGTCTAGATAACTTACTATATACACTATTTTTAGAGCTTGAAATCCTAATCTGTTTTCACCACCACAATGTTCAAGTCGAGATGATCAATGTAAAGGTTTTCCACTACTTGACTGGCAATTTCAATGAGTTATGAAGTAAGGATTTAGTTATTTTAATAGGGCTGCAGCCCTATCAAACCATTTTCCCTTCCAAAATACCATTGTACTTTGTGAAAATTTCAAATTTGTCATTACTTAATGATTAAACTGCCTATTAAAATATTTACTCAAACAAAAAGCTCCCTATTAAAATAATTTGTAAACAAAAAGTAATGATTTTTTAATAAATACGCCCATCATAACTCATTCTAACACTAATCTTTGTATTTTGAGGGGTTGTTAACTCTAGACAAACCCTACAAAAAAACAATACATATACATCCATATAATTGAATTTGAGCTTCAAATATATGCATACATGTCTGTCTGAGGCAACTCAAGACCTGGGCACCCACCTAGCACTTAGGCGCTGGCTAGCATTCTTTCCAACCTCGGAAGTTATAAAATTTCCATTTTGAGCCTCTGAGTCGAGTTGCCTAAGATCCAGGTTGACTCAATGTGGAGCCTTACTGAGTTACATCAACCAAGACAGCAATAGGCAAACTGCTAACTTACAGTAATGGCTGTTGACACATTATAATATGGAAGCCCGGAAATCAACTTCCATACCGCAGTCTGTGGTTGTGTCACCATCAACTGCTGTGCACAAGGCTTTCCACACAGAGACCAACATTTCTAGAGGTGGCTGTAATTCCTGCAAAAATGTCTTTCCTCGATAAGCAGAATTCGCATAAATCTTTTCTTGAGAAGCCCCAAAAAAAGCATTGCATCAACAAATAACAACATTAATGGTCAAAAAGCATCAAAATTCACCTGGAAAACCAATGTGAGTTCTTTATCCCCACGTAAAATCAAAACCAAGCTCCAGTAACAAGTGGTGGGTGTTACACATTCATTTAACACAGGTTTCAAGATCTTGCTAATGGGAATGAAGCGCCGGCATATTCTCCCACTACAAAGAGCACATAGTTTCTACAAAGTTAATATGTAAGTTTTAAATAGTTTCAGTTTTATTTTGGTCAATGGATAAAACATTCATTTTGTTTTATATAAAGGGCATAAAATAAAAGCAATAACTCCAAACAGTTAGTACAAATCACAAAAAATCTAAATGATAGTTTTACATATAGTTTTTTGGCTCTCCAAAAGGCAAGAAGGATTTGCAATAAAACATAGTTTTTTAAAATTGAACATACCATAACTTCTGAGTCCATTAATGTGACATCAAACTCTAAAACAGGCACAATTATTAACAACTATTGCACATGAAATGCATTCATGAAAATATGACTCTGTTCTTCTTCAACAAATTACTTTTAAAATACGTAAATCAACTGATAGAATAGGATTGGAAATGGTTTCACATCTCGCAAAATTATTAGACAATGCCACATTAATCCAACACAAAGGAAACAGCTCCCTCTCACAAAACAGTTAAATTACCTTCTATAGTGTGTTTCAAGTTGTACCCCAAACGTTGGCATGATCAAAACAGACTCTGCACCATACAATCATCACACCAGGTCACACGTAATAAGGACAGAACAACATTATGCTATGAGAACTCATAGCAATACAGCTCTCCTATCCCGAGCCACACGAGAAGAGAGAAAAATTCTTCCAGAATAGTTCATAATATATACCTTAAATAAACAAAATATTATATGCAGGAAAAAGATGGGTAAGAAACCAGAACCTCATGAAAAGGGATGGGAAATAACATTGAGCACAAAAGTTCGCCAGAATAACTAAACAGTTAGTTTTTGCAGTAAAAGCATTCCAACTTCTTGGCATATTGATTCTACACCTCTTTGAAGAAACACGTCGACACACCCATCAAGAATAAAACAATTTCTGTCAAATCCCCGTAACACATGGGGAAGGGAATCAACACCACTTAAATCATAATAGACAAATGTAAGGAGTTAGCAGCGGGATTAACTAATGTTCGTGCAGAAGCCAAAGAAATAGTCGGCTTCATGTATCACATAACCAATTATCAGGAAAACAAAAAAACATTACTGTAAATGTATGGCATATTTATAAATACTTCAAGCACATATGCTGTTAAAGTGGAGAAACCATCACGTTGGACCATCATATATGGACTGCAAAAAGGCTTGGGGAGTGTTGACGTATATAACATCCATTAGATTCTTCCTTAGTCACCATCAAACAGAAGTATACTCTGTTGGAGGCAGATTCTCTAGACAGGGGAAGGATCACTAAAGAATGATCAAGAACTTTGGCTTTCATGATCTCGTCGTGAATTTAATCTGAATTGTATCTAAGTTTACTCTATGTTTTTTCAAGCATTTCATTTAAGTTTACTCCTTTTTTACACATCACTAAACATCCAATGGGAAAACAGGGAAAAAGAAAAAGAATAATAGGCAGAAGAATTGCAAGAGTAATTTAAGGATAATAAATAAGCTTAACCATATGGCACCTTTTTCTATGGATCTCAAATGCAATGCCGCAGCAAGGATGACAAAAGTGAGAGAGTTCCAAGGAAATACAATTCTCCACTCTTCCTGCTATTTGCATAATAACATTGTTAGCAACTGGTAACTACAAGGAGAATATAGAAAGAGCGAGCATTTCAACAGAAAGCATGCATCAGACTAGCATCTCAGTTTTAAAACACATACCTTCCCTAAGAGTAAGCTGCAAACATGTGCCATTAAAACAAGGAAGGAAGAATATAACAGGAATTGCCTTGAGCGACTCTTCGGAACCATAATATGGTGAGAGTCAATTGATTGGAAGCCTGTGTCATCTTCATCATGAATATAGGTATACTTTCTTGAAGAAATCGGTTTTTCAGACATGGTATAGGTGTTGATTGGTCAAACCCTTTGTAATATGGAGATTCACCCACTGAATTACATATCAATTAGCAGAAAACGCCTGCATAAACATCTCAGATTAACACCATTTGTTTCACTATTCAGCACCAATTTCTTAAGGATCTATTAAATAACATCTTTACAATGAAATGAGATCATAGATGTCCGAGAGAATTAGCAAATAGTCAACATATTTGGCATCAAAAGAAGATGAACAAAGAACATGAAATAATAGGCAGCATACAAAGAGTTACAAATTGTTGACATTAATATATGCGAAAAAGCGCTTAATTTTTTGAAAGATGAGAGAGCACCAAAATATCATTTCCATGCTGGTCAACATGAGGGTTATAAACTATAAAAGCTAAAAGATAGAGAGGAAAATATACACACCATGACACATAGAACTGGGTAACTAATTTATACAAACTAGCAAACTTGCTTTTTATTGCATAGAATTGAAAAACAGATATTAATGAAAACAAATAACTGAAAAATATATATAAATAAAGTATCGCATACAGTCACTGAGCTACCAAAGCATGGGCAAGGCACTCCAAGAGGCACCTGAGTGGAGACTAGTCATGCAACCATAGCACGGCCAATGCCTACAAGTTTGCCAACAGAAAAGATGGATGTTCCCCTTTGCATGACATTGTTTTGATGATTTACTCATTGTGTGATCACACGAAATTGCCTAACAAATATGAACCCTCCTCGTTTTTGCCCATAATGGTACAACGGCATATTATTTATTTCTTTTATTTTATTGTGTCAATGATCCACGAGTATATGCAAAAGGGCCGAACACATAGCAATGCAGACTGTGAGTGCTATACAATTTCTGGATTAACATCCTATAACTTAATGATGAATCTATTTCAGGCTATTTAATCATGCTTAGTAAATTGATCTTTAGAACTGATAATGAACAAGTTTCTTGAATTTTTTCCCTCTAAAACTACAGTTATATCTTTGAAGCCATATCATTGACATCAACAAACATATATACAATAGTGTTTACAGGTAAATATACACTTAAAAGTTTGTGCTTTTTTAACTTATAGCACTGTGTCACAGTGCTCACCATCTAGAAACCCCAGGTTTCAAAATCAAATAACCACCATCAAAATACAAAAAGAATGACCTTTGTGAGAAATTAGCGTGCTTGTGCTTTAGACTTTATAATCTGTAAATTATTCATGAGCATGCCTAACTTAGTATAGATATATGGAATAATACCCGTGAAAGGAGTCTTCCTTCTCAGAAATGCCAACCATTTGCAAACCAATACTTCCTGGAAAGTTCATTTCTACGTGCTTCTTTTATCTTCACATAAAGCTTGTAGGCCAACTCAACTTTACTTGCATCCAACAACTTGCAGTTGAGCTTGCTGTATATGACTTTGTTGGGGCAAAACCCTAAGCTCAGTGCCTCCTCCAAAGCGAGCACTGCATTGTCCAGCTGACCTATATTACAAAATCCATCAATAACACACTCATAAACCTCTTTGTCAGAAGAATGCCCATCTGTCCTCATGTCATCCCAAACTCTCAACACAGTTCCACATTTCCCAAACCTAGCTAATCGGCCAAGCAACAATTTATATGCTTTAACTGAGAACTTGCAACCCACCTTTTTTGCCTTCCTATAAATTTCCAAGGCAGCATGAGGTGGACCAAATTTGCATAATGGTTCAATGAAAGATGTTAATGTTCCAGTGCTGGGAATTACCCCTCTTCCCAACATGGAATCAAACATTTCTAAGGCATCAGCAACTCTACAAACCTTTATAAAAGCTCCAATCATTTTGGTATAAGTAACAATATCTGGTGCACAATGTTTTTCAGACATAGTAGCATAGTATTTTACACATTCATTTAAGGCACCACAAGAAATAAAATTACATATCATTGCATTGTAGCTAGAGGTATTTGGGGGACAACCTTTTTCTCCCATGCTCTCAAAGACCGCTATGGCATTATCAATTCTCCCCGCCCTACCCAAACCTTCAAGCAAATAATTAAAAGTAGAACAATCAGGTTGAAATCCATTAGAAAGCATTGCAGCCCAAATTTTCTCGGTTTCACTTATTCGACCCAATCTGGACCACCCACCGATTAGTATAGTATATGTTGTGGTATCGAAGGGAATCTTGCCTTCAAATGTGTGTAGAAGAGAAGTTGCCACTCTTACATGCCCTCTTTCAGATAAACTCTTAAGGAACACATTGAAAGCACCAGTATCAGAGGGTAAACCAAACTCCTCCAAATTTTCAAAATACTGAATTGCTTTGGATACTCGATGAGCCCTAGAATAGCTTCCCATCACAATTAACATAGTCTCAAGGCTAGGTTTTGGGCCTTCTTTGTTCATATGGTGCAAAACCCTCTCCATATGATCAAAATATTTCCTTCTACCCAGTGATCTAAGTAGAATATTGTAATTTTGCAGGTCCTTGGGGCAACTAGGTTGTGTTATTGCCCATGAAAAGAAAGTGACCATGGCCTCTCCACCTAAATTCCCCTTATTCAAAACTCTGTAAACAACATCTGATGTGACATTGACTTTCGTAGAGGAAAGTGCAGCTTCGATAGAAGCTTTTCCTTTGAGTTTTTGTATGAAAACGCCACGCAATTTATCATCCTCAGAGAGGAAACCA
>NW_006500031.1:2324420-2341316 GCF_000471905.2 Amborella trichopoda
GAAGAGACGACGAGACGTACGACCGTACGAGAGAGAGAGAGAGAGTAGTAGTAGTAGACGAGAGAGAGAGAGAGAGAGGAGGAGGAGGAGGTAGAGGTAGGTAGGTAGGTACGTACGTAGTAGTAGAGAGAGAAGAGAGAGAGAGAGAGAGAGAGAGAGAGAGAGAGAGATGAACCCCCCTTTAATTCTGTATACCCTTTTATTCCGTATATGAGTTGTACCGAGGTTGTACACCTCGCCCTAGCACAATGTTGAGGCTGAGTAACTCAGTCGAGTCCAAGTTGACTGGGCTGAGTCTTGAAATATCGAGTGTTATTTTCATTTTCTTTTTGCTAACTTATTGGACTAGTACGACTGTCATCATTTGTTCTAGAATGCCATCAATTAGTTGATGACCTCATTAATAGTGTCATCATAAATTTTTTTATGTATTTGGATATTGGCTAACTTTATTGTATGTGCCAGCAACATAGAGGATATGGCTCGGGAAGCTGGTAGTCTGGATGTTGAAGAAGAGATTCTAGACAGTAAGTTTACAAGATATTCAACTTGTTGGTGGTGTGCTAATGTTTATGAGATGCAGTGTTCGCAAAATCAAACCGGAACGGTTAATTGGATATGGGTCCGGAAGCGGTTTAACTGGCCTAACTGGTAAACCGGCTGATTCAACCGTTCTAACCGGACAAGTCCCGGGAGGTCAAAAAAGTGTTGAAAAAATAAAAAGGACAAAAAGAAAATCTACTACAATATGAAAAGCATATAAAGAATGATTAAAACAAGACACATTCAAATAAAATTGAAAATTAATGAAAAAAATGGATTTTAACAATGGATTTTTGAAATAAAGTGAGTATTAATGACCAAAACAAATTTTAATCTTTACCATAATGTAAAGAATATTAAAAAATGCATTACAAACCAAATTCCTTATTTTTGGGAATTTATATATATTTTTTTGAATGTTTTTTTTTTAAATACCGGTCGATCACCAAAACCGCTCAAAACCGGAACCGGTCAATTGGGCGGTTAGCGGTTAGATTGCCCGGTTTTTCCAACATTGATGAGATGACTTGTTTCTACTGGAACTGATGTGGTGGTGTTGTTATTCCTTACTCTAGCCTTGCTGAAGGAGTTAGAACAGTTGATCATAATTGAAGGTGTTGCATCTATTTATCAGCCTTTGTTTGACATGGTTCAGGTATAATAGTGCTTTATTAGAATTTCAGTCTATTTCTTTTACAAATGTTCGATTCAACGCGGTGAGAAATTCTAAATTTTGCAGGGATTGATCACTTGGATTATTGAGAGGAAATCTAACTTGGAGAAACATGAATTTGAGCACCACTACTCATGGTAAGTAAAATCATGAACAACGTACCAATGACCCTTGCCGTTGCCTTATCTGTATGCAGTAGTTCTTAATTAAGACTCTTGGTCAATAAAAGGATGCCTTGTCCAAGTTAAATTTCTGAGTAATAATATGTCAGTTTGTTTTTTAACCCTTTTCTTTTTGGTTGGAGGTAGGCAAATGGAGGTGATTCTGAGCATATTGGTTGTAACTAACCTTCCCATTTTATTGGTGTTATACCAACTAGTTTGTGTTAATGTTGATCATTGGCTGGATTCTGGATACTAGACAGACAAGGGTGCCAGCCGTTTAGAAATGTTTATGTTGCATTTTCATATACGGATCTTGATCAGTGCATGTTGGCCCCACCTCTGTACCCGAACTTTGACTGAAGCAACTTTCGCTGGGGCTAATTTAGTAACCTTTCTCCAGGGGTTCAGCACACAGGTTCTACATGTATGGCTTTCACCATGTTGCCGGCATATTAACTAGTCAGTTCTTTATGATGCATTACGTGAAATATTAAAACCCAGTTCTTTAGTTTTCATTTACTTGCCAATTAACCTAACTGTCCCATAAAATTACATAACCATGCTGGTAAATATCCGGGAAAAACCAACCCTAAATACCCTATCGAAATTTCTCATTAGTCCCATGCATCTCCATTATAATTTACAATCAACCTCCCAAAAAATCTAAACCTTAAATCTTCTGTACAAATTAAGAATCCAATTCTGTAAATCGACTACAAAGTTTAAACCTAAAATACCCCATAAAGTTGGGGAATTCTCTTACAAAATCTTCTCGAATTTTCTTGCTTCTGGTGGCTTTCCCTTGTGAAATTTATTTATTAATGTTATCATCTTTGCTCTCTCCACCCTTGTTTTTTGTATCTTATGCTGAACGTTTGAAAACTCGCCTTACATCATCTGGGAATCTGGAAAGTTACTTTGCTGAGTCTGGTACAATGGCCGAGGGATTTGACCAAGTTTTGTTGATTCCCATTCTTCTATAATAAGTTTATTTGACAGACACAGCCAAGGCTATGAGTGACTCGGCTATGTCTGTTAGACGACTGATCTTGTGCTGATTTTTATTTTTTCTTCATTAAGTAGACTCGAAGTTGGCTTTTATTTAAGGCGATAGTTATGTTATTATTTATGAATATTGTATCTACTAAATATCGATATGATAGATTAGTGACTATCTACAGTTTTATCATGTAGTGAAGGATGAGTTCTTAGAACCTTGATTGGGAGATTTTTGTATGTCAGAAGTTAATAGTTTTGGTTTCATATTCAGTTCTGATCGAGATTTGGTATTTTGTGATACAAACGAGAAAATGAATTTCCTGTATATTTTACTTTCATTCAATATCAAGCCATGCACTAGCTCAATATTTTCACGTTAACTCCCATACCCAACTTATTAGCAATGTCACTTATTGCTTTTTAAAGCCTATGAATGTCATCATCATGCCCATTAATTTATGGGAAAATATCTCCTTACCCCCTAATTTTAACTTCTCTATCTCTTTGGACCTAAGGATGAAAAATATTAATTGGAAGCAAAAGACTTCCATTTTTCCTATCTTGCAACCCCCTGAATCCCTTTTTTGATGAATTTTTGACCCCAATAAAAATTAAAATGGCATACTATCTTGCAAGCTTCGTTTGTGGGTTTTTTTAGAGAGAGAGGGAGAATGATCTCTCGCTGTCGCTTTATCTTCACGAGAAAAGCTTTTCTGTCATTATTGGGTGGTGGGTTTTTCTTCTCTCTCACCAACATGGTAGAGAGAGAAGATTTTCTCTCATGGTGGGGTTGCAGATATTTCTTCTCTCTCATCAACTTGGGTGAGAGAGAGGTGCTTCTTTCTTTAATCTGATAACATTCTCCTCTGTAATGAAAAAAATTGTGTCCACAATCTCTGTACCATGCTGTCTTGCAAAGGCTTCAGCTCCATCAAAAGCAAGATAGGCATGGGGTGATTTGTCCATGACCAGGCGGGCAAGAGAGATCGGATTTTTAACAGTGGAGATCCCCGATACAACGCCACACTTCCTCGTAGAGCCATCCATAATGCTAGCATCCATCTCCACCGTTCCTTGCGCTGTCAGAGCCGATCCACGACCTGAATTGAACAGGGGGTTTAATTCGAGTTCCCTGACCACTAATTCTACGACATCGACGGCGGAGGAGGCAGAGCGGAGGGCAGAGATGCCGAGATGGAGAGCGGAGAGAAGGGCTTGGCAGGCCTCTTCTTGGCACTGCAGCGGCAAGCTCGGGTCGATCCCTACGCCACCATGAATCGCAATTGCCCACCCACCCATATTTTACCTGATTCAGTCTCTCTCTCTCCTCTCTCTCCTTTCTCTCCTCATAAGAGAGGTGCTTCTTACATGTTGGGATTGTGGGTAATTCTTCTCTCTCAATGTGGTGAGAGAGAAGAGGAAGAACTTCTTTCACGAGTGGGTTGTGGGTGCTTCTCTCTCCTCAAGATGTTAGAGAGAAGAACAAGAAGAGAGAGAAATGATTCTCTTGAGCACTTCTATGGAGTCTGGTCAGATGGGTGGTGGATCTCTCTCCTTGATGAGAGAGGAAGGTTTGCCAACCCCAAAAATGTGAGACTCTAAGGTGTCTTGGCTTGAATTCGAGATGGGTTGGGGGGGTGAGAGGTGGGTAGAGAGAGAGCGACCCAAGGATGAGAGATCATTCCCTCTCTCTCTAAAAAAACCCACAAATGAAGCTTTTGCAAGACAGGATGTCATTTTGATTTTTATTGGGGTAAAAAATTCATCAAAAAAAGGTTTCAGGGGGTTGCAAGATAGAAAAATGGAGGTCCTTTGCTTCCAAGTAATATTTTTCATCCTTGGGTCTAAAGAGATAGAGAAGTTAAAATTAGGGGGTAAGGAGATATTTTCCCTTAATTTATCACTTGGGTCATCGTTCATCCAAGTATCTAACATTAAAAGGCCTCTTTCACCTGGTGTCCTTGCCATTTGTATTCTGTTGAAGGTCTTTCTAGTTGGGGGCTTTCTCATTCTTGTGGCCTATAGAGGTTTTTCTTCAATAATTAGGCGAGGTTTTTCTTCAGTAATTAGGCACATGTTTCTCAATTGCAAGATGTATACATTTAAATTTTTGGTCATTGTTGCCCCTAATTTTTTGTTGGGTAATTAAAAGTGGGTCAGTGGGGATTTGGGCCCCTACCCCTATGTAATATTTCCCTTGGAGTGAGTATAGACCATAATAGTTGAGGCTTATGTTTCTCATGATAAATGATTTTAAGCCATCTACTTGTGAGAATTTTAGAGAGGTCAAGTAGCTGACTTGAGCACAATATATAGGAAAATGCCAATACAATCTTGGGAGGAAATAGAGACGAAGCATTTGTTTAGATTTACAGCTTCTTTGGGTGATTGACCAGGGTAGGTCAATCTAATCAATATGGCAGAGGCCCTGTTTGAATCTAGAAATGACTTGAGAGTTCCGACAACAAAATAAGAATAAGCCTATACAGGTGGCAATGGCGAACTATTGTGCATTACAAGCTTTTTGAATCAACCTTCAATAAAAGTGAGAAAACCTAAGTTACCATGACCCATTTTGCCCTGAATTTGATGTCTCAGATCTCTTTTGACGAAGCCATGCTGGGTTGCAAAGTTTACAGCAAGACAACAGTCATGTGGCAATGGATTTTCGGATTTTAAAAGAAGTGAAGATCCAAAGGAAAAAGAACCCTCATAAAAAGCGCCACTCATGGTTTTAAAAATAGGTGAGGGGGCTTGAAACTGCCTGGGCCAGTATGGTGGGGTACTTGTCTAGGTCTAAAGGCATCACGGACTTGCTCGGTTCCCACCAAATTTTTTTATTACTTTTGTTTTGTGTAGAAAATTTTCCTAGAGAACTGGAGAGCCAGACCGAAACTGGCTGAGCCGGCTTGATTCAGCTGGTGACTGGTTCCACCACTGTTTTGGGTTTTAAAACACTGAACCCTGCAAAATTGTTTCGCCTGCCTTCCTTAGGAGTATTGATGTTTCTCTTCATTAATTCAACTCTAAAATTCCATGAAATCATACATCAAGGACTTAACGCTTTGGCATCGTGTCGAATCTTTCGTGCAAGGTTGGTATCCTGAGGTTTTTTTCTTGTATGATTATATTGCTAAGTGTTTTATTAATGGATGACCACAGGCTTGGACAGTTTGTCAGTATTTCACTCACAAATAAAATATTTACTAGATACATGCTGATGAGCCACATACAAGTGGAGTAATAATTTTTTCTACTATAAAAGAAAAAATAGATTTTGTTGTGCACTTTAAAAGACAGCTCTTACCATCAATTGTTAGAAGTTTCTTTGGAATCGTATACCCTTCAGCTTTTGTGGCCTATTCAGTTCCTCTATGTGGCTACTATTTGGGGTTACTAGCATACTTGTCTTTGCAGTTGGACTGGTGATAAGGCCTTGAGGGAGCTTCAGGTAGCTGGTGTTACTCAACAATGCTTCCCGATCTTGCAAGATTGTGCTGCAAAGGTACAAAAGATTCCAGTACTTGACTATCAGAGAGATGACATGTTTCAGTTTTGTTTGTTCTTAAACTGTGTAAGAAATGATATATTTCAGTTTTGTGTATTGAATTTCTTTCACATTTCATTTGCAGATTGTCATATTTTCCTTTGATTATGCTTTTCCAGGCAATTAGGGCAGCGGCTGAGATGGAAGGAGTTCATTTGAGTGGCATGTCAGCTGCAACACTTGAAGGTATTTATCATAGAAACCTTGTAACTATCTCGTTGAATACCCTCCTTTTGTGCTTACAATTATTCTTGATACTTTTTTGCAGGCCTATTTTCCTCACTTGGTTATATTTTCTCTGATAATGGTAATCAGGCTTCGGACTACCAACTAGTCGTGCAACGCTTTGTTAAAAGAGATGCCAGTGAGTGGGCTTGAGACCTTCTGGTAGTAACAGTGTGATATAGCTTTAAATGTGTATTATTAAATGGTTAGCCAAATGAGAGACGACATGAGTCTGAGAAAGGTGTGGTCCCATGCAGCTATTTCTTTGGTAGCGGATTAGGTCATATATTCCATGTTTTCTTTGGTAGGGTACAGTTGAAGCAACATTTCATTATCATAAGTTTTCTTTGTAGTTAATTGTATCAGTTCACGAAAAAAAAAAGATAGCCTTTCTTTGTATTTATTTCATCATTGGAGATCTTTTAAAGGTCTTCATGATTCTCTCGTGCTTTTTTACAATTGAATGCTTTCTATGGTTTTTGTTATATTCAGTAATCTATTTTTCTACACTACTTATACTTGGGGCCTTTGCCCACAGTATAGAATCTAGACCACCAAGGACCCCCAGGAGGCCATTTCTTTCTTCTTGTTCTTATTGCTCTAAGGTTAGTGTTTCCTTTCTTATTGTGATCCGCTTACCTAATGAGGTTTGTCCTCAGAGAACCGTAAAAAGAGAGAGAAGGAATCCTTGTGATCTTTCTAATTTTTCATCTTGACCCTTTGTATCTCCTGTAGTATTTCTCTTCCCCTTGGCTCCTGTTCTTTTATTTCTCAGACTGTCTTGAAGGCAGTTCTCTCTCTTTTTCCTTATGTCTTTCACATTGGTATCTCATCCTATCTACTCTGGCGTGCTCGGAACTCACCATTCGTTCTCACCCTGTCATTTTATTGATGTGTATACTCGGATCTGTTCTCTCAACTCAAAACACAATAGGAAGAAATAAAGACAATCACACCTTGATGTGAAGGTGAACTCCACCAAAAGCCAAATTGATGATTTTATAAGAAGGTGAATTTGACAGTTGACTAGGCATTTGCACCTTGGAAGGGTTTATATCTACAGATTCTAACTGCCCCAGGCATGTTGAATTCCTAAAATTTCAGTATAGATCAGCTGCAAATGTCTTGTTTTTGTAGGTTATGAGGTATTTTAGTGGATGAGCCTGTTTGGTGCTTTTTATTTCTATTTTTAACTTCTTTGAAGAAATGATGAAGTGTTGGTAAACAGTGTTGCATAAGAAAAGTTACAGGATGGATGTCATTCATGGAGTGTTCAGAGAGACTGTTTTTTGTTTTGTTTTGTAGCATATTATATTTTCTAAATAGCTGAAAGTTATTTTATATGTAGTTTAGATTGTTTTTGTACCAGTCGCAAATGATTGATGGGATTTCTTAGAATTGGGTTCTGCCATCTAGACATCTATAAATGAAATAGTTAATTGGGTGAGGTGGGAGGGATGGATTAAATTTTGTTTTTATGTATGTCTAGACATGTACATTGTAACATTGTTTTTGTTTAAGCAATTTACTCAGCATTCATGCCATTTAGCACTCTATTGCTGTAATGCTAAAATTATTGATACTTCTCTTACAGGCTTTGTTGCAAGTGGTTGGACTCATTCATTTTGTCTTTGGTGCCTTAGTCCTGCAGTGGTCTTTAGAGAAATAGCTGATCTTTGTTTGTCTGTTATTCTTACCTCTGGGTAATTACCTCAAAAACTAGTCTCTTAAACTATATTATGTGAAGTGTTCTAGTAGGCATCCATATACTAGTAATAGCCTTAACACAAGATGTCCATACAAGGGTTCATACAGTTCTGACAGATCCAAGCATGGGTGTATATATATTTGTTACATTTCCCCAAATAAAAGTGTTGGGATAGTGTTGTTGCCCACATTTTTTGGTCACATCTTTTGTATTGTGACCCACATAATGCTTTGTTTTTTAAAGCATGTCACCTCTTATCAATGCATTACAAATGGTTTCTGTGGCATTATAAAGAGTAATAGTTGGCAATGAATTGTCTCTATGGCATGCATACATCTTCAATCTTCTAAAAAAGTCTGAAATCAATGTGTTTGACCTTTTGGTAAGCATGTAACTTGTCATGTTGACATGCATGTTGGACACATTCATGTCATTTGGAATTTAATGCTCTGTGCCCATGTTTGACACCCACACCCACACTTGTGTCCAGGCAACATAGGTGTTTGTGCATGTGCATGTTTCTATTTTCCATTTATTTTAAACCTAACCTTGTCGCTTTTCTAGAAGGATTTGTTTACCAATGTCATTGATTTATTCTCCTTATTGGATTTAAATGCTCTCTTTGCAAATTGCAATGATGTAGAACCCTTTCGCCTATGAGTTCCTTTGCATCTGAACTTGGAATACCATTTGAAATATCCATTGAAGCTCAACATGTGATTGACATGGAGTCTCAGGTTTGTAGTCCATTTCATTGATTCTAAAGTTTTGATACTGATATTCTGGAGGATGGTGTCACTAAGAGTTCTTTCTGTCGCTTGACCCCTGAGAACATTTTCTTCGATTTTTTGCTTGTAGCTTTGGGCTGCTGTGATCTCTCATGGCCCAGGGAAGATGTGTTTGAATGCTAGTTATAAAACATCGGATGATTTTGCTTTTCAGGTATGCTGATCTGGTATTGTGGCATGTGTATTTGATTATGGGGAACTTATGCATATTTAGATGACAACTAATTATCCAATAATTGATAATGAAGGATTCACTTGGTTCTTCCTTAGAAGAGATATGTAAGATAGTCCCTGGTGGTGTTCTCATATTCTTCCCCAGCTATAAGATGCTGGACAAGCTCAGTAGCCGATGGAGTCAAACCGGTCAATGGTCTCGACTGAATGCAATAAAACCTCTATTTGTTGGTAATAGTTTCTCTAGTTCTGCAATCTTGGTCTACTTGTAGTTGATAGTTGGTACTTCTTAACTATTGCTTTGGCATTTAGAATGGTACGAAAAGGTTATCACCCTTGATCATTCACAATGGTTATTCTTTTATTTATGTTGCAGCCTGCATGAGTGAATGGGGTGAATTCACATTTGTCCTAGTCCATTTGGCTTGTGCTAAGAAACTCCTGGATCTTCCTATCCTTTTACATTAGAATAGAAATTTTTCCCATAGCTGTTTCATTTAGCAATGTGCTTAATAAATGAGTTCCTGCTTTCTTCCCAATGATTAATCTTATGAGGTTTTGACGAAATGTTTTAGAAAAAAATGTTTCTTTGCTTTGAATAGACACTAATGCTTCCTATTCTCGTCCATGGCATCTCCACACCCTTTTCTTTTGAATATGTCATCAAACATGCTGATTACATGCTTTCCTTGAATGTGTTTTGTTAGAGCCAAGAGGAAGTCAAGATGACTTTCATTCTGTTCTCAAGGGCTATTATGATTCAATTCGTGGATTCGAAAGAGTTGTACCTAGGAAGCTAAAAAAGGGTCACAACAGACAATTTCAATTTTCTCATGAGTATGTTTCAAATCCCCAGAAGGGAGGAGCTGCCTTTCTTGCAGTTTGTCGAGGCAAGGTACATTTTCTGTTAACATTTCGAGATCATTGTAGTTCTTTTGGAAATTGTTTCTTTTAACATTTTGAGACCAAGAACTCTGTAGTTCTTGGCTTATGCATTCTACACTGCAGTTCGTGAAACATGCCATGGAAGACGTTTTGCGTACTTGAATTATGTATTGCATCTTTCTGTTATTTTCCTCATCTTTTCTGTAAAGTTTATTACATATTGGTGTGGTGATGCTGACACGTGCATTTTGATTTTGTTTTTTGATGTAACTTGGGGTCGGCCACTCTTGATTTTAAGGCCCTAAAACACTTTGGAGAACATTTTGAATTAAATTGAGGCTAAATATTTACAAATTCAGCTGGTATTCATGAACTGAATAAACAAACTTACAAAAACCAAGACGCAATTTTAGGAATATATTTTAATTTTTGAGAGATGAAATTTTGAATATGTAATAGATTGAAAGCTGTCCTTATGGAGAAATAGCCAAATACCGGACTAATTAAAACTTTCCACAGCACGGAGAGAGGAAGTGTGTAGAATAATTTTAAATTAATTCCAGAATGTCTCCACAACTAGTTCTAGGATGTTGCAGTTAATAAGGTGTGAAAAATTAGGGTCTTCAGTTTAAAAGTGAAATCAGGGTTAAGGTTTCACGGGATTTATTTAGGTTAATCTAGGGCCTAAGGGTTAGTTTTAAGGTTGTAGTGGATTTTTAAGGGGGAATAATTGCTGGTTTTGAGGCTAGGAAAAAAAAGCTAATAAAAATTAAAGAAAAAAGAAAAAGTAAGGAAAAAGAGAAACTTTGATAATAAAGGAAGAATATTGAGGAGTCCAATCAATTGATACAAATGAGAAGCAAAAGGAATGAAAAGAGGAAAGAAGCGAAAGAAATGAAAGAAAAGAAGTAAGAAGGGAAAGAAAGAAGTATGAGAGAGGAAATTCAAGAGTACCTTCAAGGCAGACACCTTGGCCGGTACTACCAAGCCTTCTCTATATCCCCTCCAATTAAGGACTTCAAGAAGCCCTTTCTAGGGTCTTTCTTTCTTTACAAAGTTCTCGAAAACAGCCACTCTACAGGGCTGGACTTCCTCTCTCCTTTTATGCATATTTTACTTAAAAAAATGACTTAAAATACATCTAAAAAAAGGGTTAAAATAACCTTAACTAAAATAAAAACTATAAAATGACCAAACTGCCACTGCATTCTGCATGAGACCCAAAAGACATAAATACCCTAACATAATATAAAATGATTAGAAGTCCAAATAACCCTAATTTTACCCTAAAAGTGAAAAAAATAAAAAAACTAAATCCCTTGATAAAAAGGACAATAAATGAGTCCCTTCATGACGCCCTTTATTGTAGTGTTGAGGGAAGGTACATTTTCTTTTACCATTTTGAGATCATGGTAGATCATTTCTTTGTTGATAAAGGATCATTTTATTTATTTTCTTATGCATTTCTAAACCCCAGTTCTTGAAACATGCCATGGGTGCTGTTTTACCCACTTGAATTATTAATGCATCTTTCTCTTCTTTTCTCTATCTGTTCTGTTAAGCTTCTTAGATGTTGGTGGGTGATTCTGACACATACGTTTTGATTTTGTTTAATTGCATGACAAACTAGTAATTCAGGAGTCTTTGTGAAGTGTCAAATATGAACACAGGATTCATGGCATGATTTTCCTAATTATTGCTGCTGGCGCACTTTGGTCATCTGTAATGTAACAAAAAGCTTGAATGGATTACATTTTTAATTAATCTTTTGTCACAAATTATTAGATTTTGAATTGGCTAACTTTATTGGCAGTATTTTCTGTACCATATCAGGATGAGATCGCTGATCCTTTTGTTTTTTTGCAGGTCTCTGAAGGGATTAATTTTTCTGATGAAAATGCTCGGGCGGTTGTATCCTTAATGCCATATTCCAATTTCACAGATTTCTTTGATTTTTTCTCTCTCAAAATATCTTGTTATTTTGCTTCAGCGTACATATGTTTCTTGATAATTGAAATCTGATGTAAACATTTACCCAAAAAAAAAGAAAAAGATCTGATGTAAATCTGTTACCCACTGATATAAATGGGTTTGGATTGATTAATTCACTGCACCCCATCAACATTCATAATTTTTCATGGTGGTAAAATTTTAGGTGTTCCTTTACTCAAATTAGATTATTATTGGCATTCCATTTCCCAACAAGTAAGTGTCCTTGATTCCAAATGTAGGCTCTTGTTTTGAAGGTTTTTTTATGCTACTTGGTGCTAACTCAGTTCTATGTTATTGCAGAAGTGACATCAAAGTGGTGCTGAAGAAGAGTTATAATGATAAATACAGAAATTCAAAAAAGCTTCTCCCTGGAAATGAGTGGTATTGCCAGCAGGCATTTCGTGCTCTGAATCAGGCTGCAGGTGCGTCATAGATTCAACCAATTTCCTATTTACTTCTTGATATACTTTAGTGGCATGTTTCATGGATTGAACCAGCCTCCTTTAATTTATAGACATATGCTTTAGCAGCACAACCAGAACAGGTTGCACCGAATAGTTATCCACTCTTGGATTGTTTTCTCTTCACATTTAAAATTGTATGCTTCACTCCATTTAGTTCTTGGGCAGTCGTATAGCTTTGGTGTTTACTTTCTAGAGAGCTTTCCCCAAATTCAGATGCCTTCTAGTTTTGCTACAAATGTATCGCAATATCAGTATCTACTGAAGTAAAAATTTAATGCTTTTCATGTCCCTGTTCTCCTTCGTAGTTTTTCCTTATGGTATTTATTTTAATACTTTCCCATGTCTATTTTTATTTAATTCATGTCCTTGGAAACAGTTTTTGCATTGCTGATATTAGCAATTGAACACATACTCTACTTTGCATCTTTGTCTGTATGCATCCAATAACTACATGTGTGATTCATATCTTGTCTTTGCCTGGATTCGTCATATAATGAGTTACAGTGTCATGTGGTTCCACGACGACTCTGTGCTTTTTGAGAGTTGAAACTATGGTTTGTATGAATTGTAGTGTGTTTATTCAAGTGCATCATGAACTCTCCTTATTGTGTTGTGGACCATGATTTTACATGATTGATTTGTGAGGAGTCAGTGACTGCTATGATGGCTTGGTATATTCTATATACTTTCAATGTGGAGTAAACAGTGCCTGTTTAGTCCATGCATAAACAGTCAGGCCCTCCAACTTCTCCCACATTTGTAAAATATAAAAATGGTGGTGTTTGTCGCTGTATTGACAAAAATCATTTAAATCTCAACCACACAATGTCTGGATAGAGTCTTCTGTTGAAAGAACAGTACAATTTAGTGATGCTTTGGATGTCCCTTCCTGGGAACTTGGCAGATAGATATTCTTTAGGGATTTACAACTTTATGTACTTTTTATAGTAATTCTCTTTTTTTTTTTTGTTGTCTTTGTTGATTTTTTTTTTGGGTGGGGGGTTCTCCTTGCATTTACTTAAGACTTGGGCACAGTTGAAATTTGGACTTTTATGCCGTCTTTGAGAGGAGGGAAATGCACATCAATGAATATGCTTCAAAAAGTGCTCCCAATTTTGGTTTTTGAGAGAAACCTGTGTAATAAGTTCATCAAATTTGCCTAAGTCCTCAACCATGAGCTACCTTTAGTTGCTCGCAAGAGCACTTTGGGATCTCTACCACCTTCTGACCTACAGTTGAGGATATCCCTGCAGACGAAGGCTTTCTGATCTTTGGCATACCTGGGCTGATAAGTGCAGTTAAAATTCATATGACATAAGCTTAATATAGTTTTACATCTATTTTCGCCTTTGGCTCATCCCTTTGCTTTCCTGGTTCTTTCGTCCCTCAAAATTCTAATCAACAACTGTTCGACATTCCTTTTGTTTGGGAAAATTCATGTGAAATCTTCTCAAGGAATTGGATTTATTATACGCTTAGGCTTGCAGTATGATAGTGCATTGGATTTATATCTCACAATCCTAACCTTTTGATTTATACCCGGGGTATTAATAAAAACATTGTGTGTATTTTGGTTTTGTTTTGTATTATTATGCAGAAATTACTAGAGTTTGATATTGCTATCAATATCTGTTCTCTATGACCCAATTAGTTGGGAAGAGGCTCTGATGATGATGATGATGATCGGTTCTCTGTTGCTTTTAAAGAACTGTAGCAAATTGATGTGTCATTGTTCTTTGTGACCAGTATAGTTGCTTTGAAAGCGATGCCATGATGGCTTCCTGATCCAGTTGGGAATTATTAATTTGCAGTTACTTTTGTAGATCTAGCCTGAATATGTAATTATCCACAGTTTAGATGTATACTGAAATCTACTATATTCTTCTTGTAGGACGTTGTATACGGCATAGATTTGACCATGGGGCCGTCATTTTACTTGGTATCTATTTTCTTATCCAAATTAGCTCCTTTTTAGTTCTTCTTTTCATGACATTATAGTTGTGAATTATCAGTTTTCATTTACTTATTGTGCCGGATTTTTTTGTACTCCATTCTCCAATCAAGATTTGTTTCTTCTTAGTCTTTGATTATTTCAAACTTGCCTTTATATGTCTCATTTTCCATTCATACTAATTGCTGTGCATGTACCTGATTATGTAACTGTTTGATTCAAAACAGATGAAAGATTGAAAAGAGAAGGGAATTTAAACTATATCTCAAAATGGTTGAGGAAGTCAATCAGGCGATATGACAGCTTTGAGAATTCACTTGAGGGACTTCAGCACTTTTTTTTAAATGTTGAGGTCATAATTTATATTCCACGGTAGCGTTTTCCTGGAATTTTTTTTTTCTTTCATTTTATTTGGTCTTTCACAATTGTTGTCTTTGTTCTTCTAAATCATTGTGGAATCTGGTCCCTGCAACAGGAGCAGGTGCACAGAAGGCATGCAGTTGCTAGAAATGCTGAGATCGTAACTTGTGTCATAGATGATGAAGATTCATCTCCTTTGACATCATATGCTGCAACTAAGAAAAAGCCGAGGACGAAAAACAAGGAATCTGATGACCTAAGTAATCACAATGGAAGTGGTAGCAGTTTTGATCCAAAGACATCAAGGACTAGTAACAAGGAAGGCATTAAGGAATCAAACACAAAAACTGGCAATTTGGGCAAATTCTTGACCGATCTGAAGAATGATGTTGTCTCTTTTTTTCAATTAAATGAAAACAGCAAAGTTGAGGCCCCAGAACAATTTCACGAAGATGAAAAGGCTAAGAATAGCTCCAACGAATATCATAGTCTCCATAGCAATTCTGAGTAAATACCTCCAACTAATGGTTTAAGATATGGGAATCTATATTATGATTATATGAATATAGAAAAGCATAGGCTATTAGCGGCATCATCACATCATTTCAAAGGGCAATAATGGTCTAAATCGGCTATGCTTCACTGTTGTCAATTGGGTTATAGCATCATCATCATCCGAGCCTTATCCCAACTATTTGGGATCGGCAATTGACTTGTAGTATACTTTCTGTAATTTTTTCTTTTGTTTTAACTGCAGGTCTTGGTTTATAATCGACTTTGTAAATTCCTGGTGCAGGTGCTTTGATGCTGCTTATGTGGTGTCACATTTTGACAGCCCAGATCAGTCTACAATCACAGAAAATCTAGCTGAATCAAATTCTACCACTTGTCCCATTCATACTGTCAAGGTTGAAAATATCGATACGGATACAGTTCATGCTTCAAAGCAGTCAAACCAAATGCCATACAAATCAATCCCTCAAACAATTTCATGTGATGTTCCTTCTTGTAATCCATATTCTTTTTGTGTTACACCAGAAAGAAAAGTGGATGAGAACTGCATTCCTGACGAAAACATGGAACCATCCTCTGTTAATATGAGTGTGAATTTTCAGAGCCACAAAAGGAAAACCCCGTTGAGTTTGAATTTGGATAGACACATTCAAATGGAGCTCTTTAGATCCACAGATTCAAGTTCTTATCCAGCTGATCATTTCCAAGAGAGCATCACAGGTGCCAAACTGATAAATTTATCCCAAAATGAAGGGTCTCATTTTTCTGAGAGTTTCAATAATGTTAGTGATGGTTCTACCACCATAGAAGCCTGCCTTCTGTGCAGGGTATGTAAAACTGAATTGGGGTTGGTCGAGAAGCAGTGCCTTGTCAGTTGCTCATTCATTTCATCTACTAAATCCTATGTCGCATCCCTTCTTCCAAATGAATCTACCCAAACCCATGAACAAAAATCTATTGCTAAGGATGCACAAAAAAATGTACAGGTCATTATTTGTGATGTTTTATCAATTGATCACAGACTGCACCAGAGCTGTGCCAGTGAAGTTGATTTGCCCCATGGTGTTTGGTGTGAAGAAGATGGCTGTGTATTTAGGACTGTGCTTTGTCCTTTCTGTAATGGCTCTGAAACTTGTCTTGGTGTACTGATCTTAGCCACTGATGCATCAAACACTAAGTTGCTAAATAAGGTATTTCGCAATTTTGGCTTGTATTTTATGGTATCTAGGCTTCTGATCAACAGGAATTATTTATTTATCGGGCAGGTCCATTTGCAGGTCTTGTTTTATGCCGACTGTGTGGATGTCAAGATGCCTGAAATGGCTGCTGAGGTATGTTGAGGTCTGCATGTAATCATAAATTAGTTGACTAGGAAATCGAAACTAAAGAACAACTGTGATCCAGTTACCCACTTAACTGAGAAGATATGTTGCTCCTGTGGGAGCATACTGTCCGTGTGCTCCGTTGAGCAAAACCTAAGCTAAGAGTACTATTTGGACTCCAAATTTTGGGATGTAACCTCTTTAACCTATCGACCAAACCCAAAAGAAGAAAACTTCATATCACACATTCTGTGTGCTTTAAAAAAATAATGCCAAAAAATTCTACTGGGGGCAATCCAATCTTTGGAGGGCAAGATCTAAGTGAAGAACACAAAATCGTTTTTCTGGAAATAATCATTTGGTGATTCTTGGGTAGATCTCTAAATTTCAGATTAGAGAAATCCAAGTAGCCCTTGCCCAAATAGTTAATGCATAGCATCCTCCCACGGAAACATGCCATATTCTCTCTTCACTTAATGTTTCATACAGAACTGCGGAATTAATACCACTGACAGCTCTCTCTCTCTCTCTCTCTCTCTCTCTATATATATATATATATATATATATATATATATATATATATAGTAA
>NW_006500031.1:2342801-2354732 GCF_000471905.2 Amborella trichopoda
AGTTTTAGTTAGTTACTTCGTCGTCGGTTCGGTTAAACGGTAACGACGTTACGTTACTACTAAGTACGAACTTAAGTACGACCTTCGTAGTTGTAGCGTATGTGTCGTCGTACTACTCTCTCTCTCTCTCTCTCTCTCTCTCTCTAATATTTTACTGAACTTTTCCTTAAATAGTGCAGCTCAGGCTACCAAGAAAAATGGAATCTACCAGTTCAGAATATTTGCAAAAGGGGTAATTCACAACCCAGTGTGGTGCTCTAGGAGATGCACTCTGTTCATATTTTCAGTACTCGTACCTCTTATTTGGTAATTGAGTCTGGTTCCCAATACCTTTGCTTTCCATATCTAAAGATCATAAAGCAGCAAATGAACTATTCTGCCCTAATAATATTGAACTGATCTCAACCAAAAGGTTTTGGGTCTTCACCAAATGTATATTTGAAAGAAGAAAAGAGTGCTTGAGAGGTAGGCTCATTGAAGCTTTGAACCATGTGATGACTGAAGGAAGAAAACAAGGGAAATACTCAGGAAAGATTAGGAGCTCGATGGCTTGTGCAGGTATTTAAGCCCATGCTGAGAAAAAAAGATAGCCAAGAACAATTATGTATAGTTATTGCACACATGTGATTACGATAGCTTTCAGAAATGAATTGTTTGATTTTTATCTTTGTTTAATTATATTGGCTAAAACTATGTTTCTGGAACACCATTTTGCAAGCAGAAATTTGTATACATAGCATGTATAGCTGTCCATCCTAACTGAAACAGTAGAGATAACCGTGTATCTGCCATTTCCGTAGACCAAATGTTCATATGTTATGCCTTTGTATGTAGTATTTGATTTATATGTTGCTCACTTGTATCAATGACTAGAAAATCGGCAATTCTGATTGAAATCCCCTTATCCAAATCGGGAATCTGTGGTGACTGGCCGGGTTCCTTGTAGAAACTGGGAATTGGTCCATTTCCCATGGAACAGCCCGGTGCTGTCAAGGAACATGGCAATTCTCTCAAGGAACTGGGCGATTCGGAGGTTTTTTATTTTTTTCATTTATTTCAAATTTTTTTATATTGCATTGATAGATTCTCTCATGGGGGAGAATCGGTCGGATCACTAATCTGGAGTGGTAACCGGTTTCTTGGATGGCTACTTCACCCGGCCATTCTAGCTTCTAAAACACTGCATTGTATTATTGAATGATAGGCTTAAGGCCCACTCCCGCACTTGTGTTTGGTGTTTGCATATGCTTCAACATATTTGGGTAGAAGTAATTTGGACATAAACTGCTCCCGCCCTAAATTGCAGGCTAGTTATAAAAGACGTTGATCATGTAACATTGCGTGTTTGGACCGCTTCCGTTTTATAATGGCGACTCCTGTTATAAAGGAAAAAAAAACGACGATCTTGGAAAAAAAAGGCAACATTGGGGTAAAGACAAAAACAAGTAGGGGGGCGGGGAATTGGGTCGTGTCGACCTAGACAATGGATCCAACAATCTGTTTTGGATCCACTTGACTTTGGCCTGATTGGGTCTAGGTCAAGCTTAGATCCTATAGAGTAGGGTTGGGTTTAGGTCGAGGCCGTACCCTGCCAAATATATTAGTATAAATTATATATAAGTAATATTAATTATGTAATACCAAATATATAAAGTAATTTTTTAAGAGTAATGATTTTATGAGACCCTCTTCCACCTATGTGTGTTGGACCTTAAAGGATTATCATTAAAGTCGGCACGGATCTTTAGTAAAGTTATTACATGAGTGTGGGACTTGATTTTTTATAGATTTGTGTCAAATTTAATGGTGATCTTTTGAAGTTCTACACACATGGGTGGGGTAGGGGGAAGGTCATATAAGATAATTTCTTTTTTAATATATATATATATATATATATATATATATATAATAAACTCTTGATCTGGGTCCAATTGACGTCGACCTGAACTAAGTTTGGGTCAGACCCAAGTCTACTTTAGACTAGTTCGGGTCAAACTTGACCCAACTGCTCCCACCCCTAGAAATGAGTAGTATTTCAAATGTGCCTTTACTTTTATTTTTGGCGAAAAGGGCTTTTCTGCTTTTATTTCTATTTTCCATTTGGGATGAATTTGTAGAGGGCCTCAACCATGAATAATCATGTAAGTTGTACCTCCAAATTGTATTCAAAGGTGCAGTTTTGAAATAAAAAAATGGCTTAAAAATCTACTCCCCATTAATTATGAAATTTAAAATTTAAAAAATGGTTCATATCAAACATATTTATAAACACCTAAATATCATCTATAGATAATATATAGTAAGATATGTTATTTGAGTACTTGAAATTATTATTTTTTTTTCTCTGTATATGTTGAAGTCAAAATGATTAATGGGAAGGTTTTCAAACATTTGGCCAACTTTTTCGGTTTTTTACGACACTTTACTTGAAAGGTTCGTGACACTTATAAATTTCTTCCCTCCATTAATTTAGTTGTTTTCGTTATGGTCATTCTTGTAAGATTGCCTTAGCCTTGTCTGATTTGGCTTTGGTTCCTGGGTCGAATGAAAGTGGATCCAACTAATTTTCGATAGCTGGGAAAAGTTGTGGAAATATGTATGACGTTTTAAAAAAAGGATCCGGTTTCTATTAAGCGATAGGTAGAAATGCGGGCATTAATAAATCTATTTTTAAGATCGATTTTAGGACTTAATTTTTAGGGACATGTGATCTCTAACATAAAGATCATGAATATGAATAAATAAATAAATTTTTAAAACTAAAAATAATAATTTTAGTAAGAAACATATAAACCGTTAGTTTTTATTGTTTTTAGATGGAACATCTACTTGCATCCATTTTTAAGATGGACGCTTTACACTTTATGGACTACATATGTAGAAATGCATACCAGCCCGTATGAAATAAGTTTCCTTTAAAAAATATGGTAAATATGCTTAAATTTTTTCTATACAATTTTGAAAATGTGCTTGGTATTTTCAAAGTTTTGCAATATACTCCAAAAATTCATGGCAGTTTCAAAAACTACCTACTTCATGTATTTTTTGGAAATTTATATTTCATAAAGGATATACCTGAAGACGACTTAGCATCTTCTGTTCTGTTCACTTTGAAGCGAATCTAATAACATTGGTTATAGCGATTGGTATTTACATTTCTTAAGATTATACTAACTTATAAGTTTTGAAGCGATCCCAACTAGTCTTAACTGTTGTATTACCGTTTTTAAAAAGGAAATAATGGCAGTTTTGACACGGTTACTCACCACAAAAAAAAAGTTCATTGTTTTTACATGCACTGATATTATGAAATTATTAAAGGGTGCAGTTTTTATAAGGTTTATGAAAGCAAAGTAAACCTTCACTACAAATCCTCATCCAGAAAGCACTTTAGGCATAAAAATCTTCATGATGTCTCTAAAATTAATTTTCAATGTCAACTATGAAATTCAAACTTGAAAACTTTCTAACTTTAAAAAATGGCACAGATCTTGTAGATATGTGAACAATTATTTTTAGGGTGAAAAAGACGGTCTAGATAATATGTTACAATATACACTTTTTAAGAGCCTGGAAATCCAATTCTATTTTTTTTACAAACATAATGGTTAAAGCATTGATTTGAAATAGAAAATGGGAACTAGTTTTTATATTCATGACTATTTAGCCCCAAAAAAAAAATATTACATCCACGATTCTAGTAATTACTCCCGTTCTTGATAGCTTAGGCCCACTCTATGTACTGCTCCCTTCTCAAAGTTTCCTTTTTTCTTTTCAATTATGTAGACAAATATCCAATGTTCTTTATACCAATGCTTAAAATGGTCGTTATTTTTTATTTTTTTAATATTAAAAGGCCGTTATTTTCGTTTCCTACGCCTAGAGGCAGGAAGCGTCGTTTTGGCGTTTTCAGGATCCAAAGGTTTGACAACTTTGAATAAGTTATATGCATTATTGCTCCTCTAGTTTTTATGCAGAGCTTGTACTTCTAAAACTGTGAATATTGTTTTGGGAAAGTTTCTATATTTTTTTTACAATATAGAAGATCTATATTTCTCCTACCATTCAGCTGTCTGATCAAGAGAGTCATTTACCATTTAATCTTAGATCTGACAGCTCAAAGTATTTTATTTTTAATTTTTTTTATACAAATTGTATGAGTATGAAATTTGGTACATGTGATCTTCTCATTGGAGCACACCTATAAAAAATATTAAAAATAAGTTTTGATAAAATATAATAACCAAAATACCTATTGAAACTTTTAGAGATATTTTGGTTATTTTATTTTATTGGAAATATATATATTTTTTATATTTTTCACTAGTACGAGTTTAATAGAGGATTGGATGCCCAAAATTTGGTGTCAAAATAGCTTCTAAAAAATAAATTTAAAATAAAATAGTGTAGAGACGTGACATTGTGATTAGGGCAATCTTAACCCTCCATTCATAATGGACGGTTGGATAAGGGGAAGTATATAAGTTTTATGCGATAAGAGAAAGCTAGCCCTATTGTTTTTAGGGAAACTATTATTAAGGGTCATGACCCTCGTAAAACTTCTTAGTTGTTTAACATATACCAATTAAGATTATGAAAAAGAAGGCCTAGGCCATATGAAAAAGAAGTAAAGCCCCATCTCAAAATCTCATCTGGAAATCACTTTTGGGCATGACAAATCCCTTTGGTGGCTTCAAAATAAATTTTCACTGTCGATTATGAAATTTGTAGATAAAAAATGATACGGATCTTGTTGCTCCGTGAACACTTGAAAAATAGACAGTTTAGATAATGTGTTATAATATAAACTAGAGCTTGAAATCCCTTTTTTTTTTTTTCCAGTCATACTGGTCAAGGTCAAGATGATCAATTTGAAGGTTTTCCACATTAGAACTACAATTTTCAGTGAGGTTTGATGTGAGGTTTTAGTTTTTCTAGAAGGCTTAGACCTAATTCTTCATCGTTTTGTTTTATATTTGCTTAAATTGCTTTTTGAAAATAATAAATATAATAGTTTCTTGAGCTTTTGATTTTAAATTATAAAATTTATTATTGGAGAAATTTTTTCAAATTTAAAAAAACGATATAAAAAGGCATGGATGTCGAGTCTATATAAGGAATCTCTCTCTATAGAGTCATACTAAATAAGCTTCCAAGAATTTATATTATCAAGATAAATTTTCAGGTTTTTTTTTTTTAAATTGTATTTCAATATTTGCATTTTATGTTATAAATTTTTATCATAAATTGCCAACATGAAATAAGATCTATGAAAAGTAATGTACCCTTATGCAGAAGACTCTAACTAAATAGAGTTTAATACATCATTTTTTATTGGAAAAAGTGTATATGGAGCCGATGCTCTAAACAATCAAATGAGAGCCACCTAAAAATTTTCACTGGAAGAAGTTGTTTTGATGCCCAATTATCCTCAAATTGATCATCTTGATATTAAGATGTATGGATATGAGAAAAAATAGATTTCAAGTTTTGGAAATAGTGCATCATGTAACATATTTTTGAACCATCAATTTTCAAGATTTTCAAGGTTTCATAGATATGCTTGATTTGCACTATTTTTGAAGCTTTAAATTTTACAATTAAAAATTATATATTTTATGGATATGACAAAGATTTCCAGTATCGAAACCACATTTTTTGATACTATTTAAATGTGGGCTCTAATTTGATTGTTTACTGCCTAGGTTTTACACAACTGTACCTTTTTTAATTTATCAATAAATATAGAAGGACTAAATGCTTCCTTATTATTTTTTCTTACAAAAAATTAGTTACTTTCAAAAGAATTTATAAATTTTAAATATAATATTTCAAATTTTATTGACAATTTGATTGGTTGCCACTTGCTCCACACCTGCCATTTACACACAAATATTAAGGAACGAACCCAATGCAAAAGCCATTTTCAAATTTGAAAATGACGTAGCAGTCCAACAGCCATTTCCATTCTTCAGTCCTCCATGAGGGGCATCGAACTCGCAGTATCCATTTGATTTTATGGAAATAAGAAGTTCCAGATAGGCCATCCACTGTAGCATTTAATGTTATCAAACACAAAAGTGCTTAAAAAGCATGGAACTTCTGGTTTCCAGAACTAGAAGTTCTAGAAATCAAACGTGCCATTATTGTTTTAAGGAGAGCACAAATAAATTTTATTTTAAAATTTGAATAAGGTTTAGAGCGTGGACACTGGACTCATCGGTGGGGTTGTAGAGGACCAGAACACAGCAGTACGTATCCCAATGTCAACTAATCTTAGTTAAAAGAGAAATATTCAAGGGAGATCTTTTGAGGGATTGTATGTAATGAGACCAGTTACCTGATACAAAGTGGTCACAATTACTTACAAGATGTGAAATTTGATGGTTTGGATGTGTCACAAACTTTGAAATTTTTTTTTTTTGAGGTTTTAGCTTGGCCAATGGAACAAATGCAACCACCCAGTTTCACATCTAATGGTTAAGATTAAGTGTGACCACCTTATACCAAAAGTAAATAGTCTTGTTCTATACTTTTCCATCTTTTTAATACCGTAGAATATAAGGGATATTTACAATAAAAATCTGACTTTATTCTCATGCGGAAGCATCCTTTTTTTGTTTTTTGTTTTCTTTTTGCTAAGTTTAATGTAAATTTGCTAACGATGCATGTCAATTAGTTACCAACTTGGCCATTATCCATGGACATTATGTACAGACTACAGAATGTTCATGCCTTGCAAGCAATCTTTCGCTCTAAACTATCAAATAAGCAACAAAGGGAAAAAAAAAATTGTTTGCAACATGGGAGTATTTTGCACTTACCTTGGTGACAAACCTAGAGGATTTATCTACAATGCTAACCTTTGGGTTTCCTACGGTTTGCTTTCTCATTCGATACGAGTGTCAAAAACACATGCTAGTAAACATTACTTTCCTTATAACCAGAGGCAATGGCATTCTCCCCTTTTCTTTTTCTTGGGTGGGTAAGATGGTATTTAAATCCTGCGTGCAGTGTTGGGGCGATCACCCATGAGCCCATATCCAAAGCCTAAAAACCCATAAAATTTCACATCACAAGTGAAATTCGTTAACCATTTCTTAAGTCAAATTTGTTAGCTTTCATCAGAAATGGTTATTCCGGCTGGGTTAACGTTCCTGAAAATGTAATTTACCACCAAGCATCTATGGCAAGTGAACCAACCAGCGTTACCAAACAGTGCTGGTTCATGAAGTAAGGAGGCCTATAGAGAACTCAGGGGAAAAAAAAGACATCTTCCATGAATCCCGTCCTTGTCGACATTAATGCGAAATGAACAGTTAAAATGAAAATCCAAAGCATATAATTGGTATTTCAATCACAACAAAAGATTGCTTTGTTGCATATTAGACAAAATCCGACATTAAACAAGAGACCCATCAATTATGAAGGAAAGTAATCATGAGCATGGATCATGTTGCATATAATTAGTTCCCAGACAACCACAAAACCACACAATGAAGTCAAATCAAAAGTTTAAAACAGGTCTCAGCCTGAGGATTAGCTGCTCCAAATTGCCAACAAGTTCACAGTAAAGTTATTCTATCTCTACACTATACCGTGTATATCATGGTAAATCTGTTACCACATTTAATGATTTGTATAACGATTCTCGTTGGGCTCTGCCTGTGCTTAGAAGTTAAAAATTTCTCTCCACTCCATTAAATGGCAAGCCAATATATCGGAATGTGGTAGAAAGCAGACAACATTAAAGCTGATGAAGGGGAATATACCAACCCTACATGTCATAGCCGTCTCCTGTATGGAAGGGATCATAGCTGCCCGCATCTTCCATATGTCCCATGAGATGATCCACTCCTGTAATTTAAGTACATGAACTTGTCACCCTTCATACCATATATCTAAAAAACAAAAAAAAAAATTCATATCTATATTTCAATGCCGACTTGGCCATGGGAAAAGACCACAAATTTATATTTTATAAAAAATTTCAGCTATTTTTAAGGACCCCAATTAAAGATTTCCTCTATGAATATAAATCAAAGAACACTTAACCTCCATTTTCAAAACTTGGCAAAATTTGTGTATACAACAAGAATATGGATGTCCCGTGAGATGAAACTTTGACCCGTGAGACAAAATATTTCAAAGAATTTGAAGTGTGAAAATGTCCTGCTCAGTGATAAAGAATTTGACCTACTTGGGTTTGAATTTGAAACGACATTCTCGTAGAAGGAAATATGGCCAAAACCATTCAAACACTTCGAGCTATCATTTGATTGTAGCCCACATTTTGTTTTGTTGGGAAGTTGGTCCATAGATTGCCCATCAGAGCTCACTTCTGGACTCTGAAAGCATAAATCCTCCACCCTTGAGGTTTGATTTTCATGGGAATTTATGTTATCCAACTTAGCTTTCTTTTCTTTGGGAGATTCAGTCTCAGTTTCCACTTCTGATTCTGCATTGCTTGAAAAATGCACCTGCTGTTTCCTTTTCGACCTGGCCCTCCTGTTTTGGAACCAATTATAAACATTAGTTTCAGAAATTGGGCCATGTTGGGTTAGCTCTGAAGTGATCTCTTTTATCTTCTGTTTACTTGGGGTCCCATTTCCCTGGTCGAATATGCTCTCAAGAATTTGAAGCTGCATCTGGCTGGGCGTCCATCTCTGTCGTGCAGTGATCTTGTGGATACCGTTAGCAATTGAAGGGTCACAATACAGATTCCCAAGCCTCATTCCTGAAACATTAATGAAGAATTATTCGTTCCTGTAATTTGTAGAAGTTAACTGTTTTTCAAGTAAAATGAGATAAGATATGTTCTATAAAACCATAATATTCACTAAATCACCATGTTTTAATGGGAAACAAATCAACTAGCAGAAAGAGCTGCAATGATTTCCACTGATTCAGTGATGAGATAAATCAATATATTTCCAGTCAATGTAATGGTTTCTCAAGTCCTGGTTTCTATAAAAAAAATTATGTATCCTCTTTGCTAGTCAGAAAGTATAGAATAATCCTTGGGAATATAGTATAGGGTAGTCCAAAGGACAACCATCATCCATTTCTGAGGATGGCAAGTGGAGGTTAACTATGCCCATGAGAATGTCCTGTGGCCTGAATATGGTCAATCTCTGCAGTTTCATCTGGAATTTACAGCTGATGCCCTTTAGTGTTTAGAGTAATGTATAATATACTCTATTTGGATTATTTTTATGCTCCAAAAGATTAAAAAAAGTAAAAAATCTCTTATATTAGGAACAAAATGTGCTTCAATCCAGTACTCAAAGGTGCAAGCCTAAAGTGAACATGTTCTCCAGTTTTCATGTACTAGAGCTTAATCTATGGGATTAACTTGTTAATCTAGTAATTCTCTCTCCAACTCAAAAGCTTTTCAGCTATGAACTTATGAATACTCCACCTATGAATAATTTTCTATTTCTTATTCACCAAAATATTACATTCCACAGTTAATCCCAGGAGATCCCACCTCTAGTTTGCAGATGATTCATTCATAACATGAGTCAATCCCAGGGATTCCACCTCTCTGGCAGTCAATGGTTTAAATGAAGGCCGGCTACCTGGAAGGGCCAATATGTATCCTTGGTTAAGAGGTTATCTCTCATCAAGCCAACATTCAATCTAGTAAAACACCAATGCACCCCTCCCCCAACCCCACAAGAAACATTTCTTCCAAACTCAAAATAAAAGAGCCAGCAATCAGATCTCAACCACAATAAGAAGAGTTCCCAAGCAAATGCTCCTGGGTTCGCATTTTGCAAACTCTAAGAAAACAACTGTTATACATATTACAATACTCTTACAATCATAACTTGAAATACCAGAAGATGATAAAAATAGGATTCATTGTACCAGATCCACCTTCAACATATTTCAGCTCTTGCTCCATCTATTTGCCCCTTCCATCTATTCTGTGTGCTCTGTTGCCGATGAATGCACCAAGTACATCTCTCTATCTCTCTCATAGGGTAAGCATTTTCAAAATCCTCTCTATTATCTCTACTGCCAAATAATATAGACTTACTGTGCTCTCTTCCAAAGAGTTCTCTGAAAAATTTCCGCAAGAAACAATGATAATTTATGTGCTTGGATACAAATTACATAGCCTTTTTTAATTTAATTTAGTTATAATTTTAGGAGAGAAAAATCAATACCGCAAAATATAGTTCTGAATAAAATTAACGATGATAGTTTGGATTGCCTGAGGCTGATCTAGCACCAAGCTCCTGCCCCAAAATAATAGACTCGCGCCTTTCACAAATTTGATATCCTATGTTTGGATCAAATTATAGAAGCCCATCACGGTCGGGGTTAAGGCTTCATCTTTGTTGGTGGCCTGAAGAACATGGCGAAAAGGTAGAAAGGAAGTAATGGATTGGTTGTTTCAAATAAAAGAAATCTACCTAAATAAAGAATTGGAATGAGGATGAGTATTCGTCATTTGGCAACCTGTGGCTATGTTTTTGGAGCTGTTTTTATTTTGCTATATTGCAGTTTAATCTATCCCAAAATTTGTATTTAATGGGTCATTTAGAATATCACAATCCAATCACTCAACCTTGATCCTACCTCTTACAAGATACTACTTTCCAAGGCCTTCGCTGTCACGATATATCCGAAAGAGGCATGATATTAGACCACACAAAGTACTGGTTTCTAATATTATTGCATTTGAAAGAATTCCTAAATAGCCACCATACTTATGAACAAAAGAAAGAGGAAGGCCTCCAAGTAACATCAAAATTCCTTAACAAAATTTTCAAAAATAGTATCTTGCTAAAAGAGAAGAGATTACATATGACAAAAAGAGGGGATCGCAATTGTAAAATGCATGAAGCACCACCCATGCATGTGGTGCCATGTGCGACAGCGTCTCAACATTGAAATGTTCGTGTATCATCATTAAACTTCCTGCAAATACATTCCCCACTTACATTGCTTTTGTCTATCCAGATCAACTTCTTTCAAAACATTCTCCCCATTAAATTGGTTCGTGTGAATATATTTTTTCCATTTCTTATAACCAATATACATTATGACCTTTATTGAAAAAGAAAAACACTTTCCCCATTTAAACTATCAATGCCCATTTTAACATATCTTTGAATGTCCATGAAAATATGCCTTCCCATGCAAATTGAAGCATAAGGCATTAAATAGCCTCCCTATAAATTCTAAACACAAAGACTGAACAAAAGATATTTGTAACAGAGGCTTCACCACCCACAGTTATGCTTGAGGAGTAAAGTCTTTCAATCTACATAATACTCTGGAGAATTATTCTTTTTTCAAATAAAATAACGCAGAGAATTAAATGCTAAGAAGATAATTCACATGATGGCTTCATCCCATCAAAATGGTTTCTGTTCCATAATAGTAGTATGGGGTTCTCCCTTGTAGTCAAGTGTATGAAGCTCATTGTCTCAACTTCTATTATGTGCTTTAAAGTTCACCAATAGAGCATACCATCAAGACCCATGTCTCAAACCCTCCATTCATTCCAACTTTCTCTCTCCTCCCAATCCAATTGAGCACAAAAGGTCAAATTTTGACAAAAATCAGAACTGAAGCAGCCCCAATTTTGAAAAAACCCAGCACTTCACCAAAAAGCAAGTAACCCAAGTTCTCATAAAACTCAAAATGGATCCCTAGATATAAGAAAGAGAGATAAAAAGGAAAAATAGTAATCTGGAAACTGTGAAGCATGAAGAATCTCAATAGAGGCTCAAAATTAACAAGGGAAAAGGAAAAGAAATTTGAGCTTCGCACATGCCCCGGAAGATAATTTAAGTATACGAAGACCCCTTGAGAAAGAGAGGGAGAGAGGGAAAGGAATTGGGGTGAGAGAGAGAAAGAGAGGGAGGGAGACGAATTGGGGTGAGCGAGAGAGAGAGAGAGAGAGAGAGAGAG
>NW_006500031.1:2355715-2374403 GCF_000471905.2 Amborella trichopoda
CTCTCTCTCTCTCTCTCTCTCTCTCTCTCTCTCTCTCTAACCCAACTGCGACGCTCCCATTGCTCGCTGTCTTACATTCTCTTCTTCCCCCCCCCTCCTCTCTCTCTACTTTTCTTTTTCCGCTCTCAACTTTTTGGTTTTTTCTTGCAAGTTTTCTACAGGGTTTTGTCTCTCTCAAAATAGTCTCTTTCTCCTTCCTGCTCGTTCTCGTGCGCCGAAAAGGGAGGCAGGAGGGAAAAAGAGAGAGAATCCTCAAGTATCCTTATTGCCTCTCTTTCTCTCTCTTCTGTGCCTCTTTTCTCTCTCTAACCTATCAAGGATGCAATTTCTCCTCTCTCTCTCTCTCTCTATCCCCAAGTTTTCTCCAAGATCCTCATTGCCTGTATGACTGAAATGCCTCTCTTTCTCTCTCTAACCTATGAAGGATGCAATCCCTCTCTCTCTAAAACCCGTTTCTTTTTTGTATCCAAATAAGGCAGGTAAAGTTTGACTCTGGTCTCGCTATTTTTTATCGCGGTTACCCAATCAAAATCGTTCGTTTCAATCTGTTTTACTCCCTCGTTCCCTGTTTCAGAAGTGTTTATATATATAAATAAGTAGCTGCGATAGCGTGAACACGCGGGATCATAATGTAGTTATCGAACACTTACGTCCTCTTGTGAGAGAGCTACTTGGACCTAGTTCCTCTTGTTTAACATTTTGAAAATCAAATGGGAAGCACCGGATGAGCATTTTCAAGAAAATGATTTTGAATTTAGTCCAAAGCACTTAGATATGATTGTCTAGAAGTTGTATCTTAAAGAAAAGAAAATTGAATTTAGTTTATATTATTTGCCCAAAAACTTAGTTCAATATTATGATGTTATTTTGGAAAACTTAATTTATTAAAGATAAATCATCCAGTAAACAATCAAAGTAAAGTACACCTTCAAATAGTGTCGAGAAATGTAGTTTCAATACTAAAATCTTTCTGATAGCCTTAAAATATATATATATTTTTAATTATAAAATTTTAAACTTAAAAAGTAGTACTGCTCGAGCAGATCTATGAAAACTTTAAAATCTTAAAAATTGACGGTCCAAAAATACATTATAAGATGCACTATTTTCAAATTTTGAAATCCATTTTTTTCTCATGTCTATGCATCTTGATGTCGAGATGATCAATTCGAGCATATTGGACATCAAAACAACCTCTTTTAGTGAAATTTTTGAGGTGGGCTTTAATTTGATTGTTTAGAGCCTCGACTCTGAATAAATTTTTTCTAAAAAGTAATTACTCGGGTAAAACAATTCATCATCATTATTTGAATTTTTTTTTAAACTATTTGAGTCAGCTACACAAATCTTGATCCGCTATTCTACTTTATCCAAAATCATACGGTTAGTGAGGTCATAAATCCGCATATTTTAATGAGATCATAAATCCACATATATTTTTCTCGAGAGAGAGTTTTTACCCTGCAGAAAATGTGCATAAGGGAGCGTATAACTTTCTAGCATAAACGGCAACAAAACGGTTAGTAAGTTTAATCCTAACTTAAGCGGTGGTGTCCTTTCGCTTGTGTTATTTGTTAACAAAAGTTACATCAACGCTCTTCCACGGCAAAAGTCTCTCTCTCTCTTTAAAGGCAAAAAGTCTCTCTCTCTCTCTCTCTCTCTAGACTTTAGAGATAAAGTAGGTGATGCACATCAATTACGTTAAGAACCAACTTCAAATTTTGACCCCGGCTTCTCAATGCATCAAAGCCTAACTTCGACTTATTGTACCAAATGGACAAGCTAACTTAAAAGATGTATCCCCAATTTTTTCTGTCTTTTTCTCTTTTTCTTTTTTTTTTCTGCCAAAAATGAATGAAATTTAGCCTCATGTTTTTATAAAAACTGGATTGGTCGACCGATCAATGCTGTACTGATTTTGATATGGATTGGCCGGTTCATCCATTTGGATCCAGAAAAGTAAAACGAAAATGGGGAAATTTGGATTTTTGATTTTTTAAATACTAAATTAAGAAAAAACCCACAATTCTAATTGGGGATTCAACCATATTTTTGAAATTTTTTGGAAAACCGATTTTTGAACCCATATTTTGATTTCATCAAATTTTTTGAAAAAATTGAGGGAAAAAAAGTTTAGAAAAAGCCCAAAGTTGAAAAGTCCCAAATTTTTTATTTTTGGTTTCTTTGAGAGATCCAGTGCTTTTTGTTACAAATTTGGTGCAGCAATGAGAAGGATCAAAATGACTTATTTTCTTCATAAAATGGATCATCAAGTGAAAATAGGACAAAATGGTGGATCAGGTTTCAAAAAGGGAAAAGGCCTCACTTTTTTGGTATCCGATTCATGATATTAAGGGGGTTTGATTCAAATTTTTTTGTTTTGGACATTACATATCTATCAAGAGAGGAATAAATTGGACACTTTTGAGAGAATTTGATGAAGCTAGATAGAAGTAAAAGTTTTTCTATTCTGGTTTGTAAAACCAAAAATAAAAAATAAAAGACACAAGACTCGGACTAATTCTTGTTAGACAGAAATGATTCTTGACAGAACCGAACGACTTCAAATATCTATAGGGGACTCAAACAGGTCCCCTTGTATCCCAATCTTTCTCGCGAGACTCCAAGCCAGATCTCTGGCTTTGAGCTCCTTTTAACAATAAGAAATTATCGATATTTTTCACCAATATTTGGTTGTGTTTGTGGGGTTAATAATTAGGTGATATGTGATTAATTGAAATTTCATGAACTTTTGCCATCATTATCAGTAAAAGTAAGAACAGTGAATTTTGAAATTTTGGTCAATGTTGGATGGATTATAAGAGGAAACTAAGCGTTGATTATTGTCTAAGAAACCAAGGGATTCCCTGATTTTCCAAGACATGTCTGAATCCTACTCAATTACCAAGACCCAAGTTTCACTCTCAAGTCTACAATCAAAAGTTCAAAACAATTTCAACTAACCGTTTTACTGTCATATAAACCACCAATGTTTCCCATTTTTTTTTTTTTTTATGTAATTCATTGTATGTAATACCTTACCCCAACTACTAAACCATGTTTATCTAATCAAAACTATTTTAATAAAGAACACGGTTTCTATGAGTCCATGGACTCATATGTAGAAATGCGACCCCCTTCAATAATGTATTTTTGAGGTAAATTTTGACCCTATATTTTGAGGAATATGTAATCCCTAACATGAAGATTAAAAAAAAGAAAAGAAACTGAAAATGATTTGCATCCATCTTTGGATAGATGGTTTATGCCTCAAGGGGCACAAATGTAGGAATGCGTCTTTGGACGCATATGATTTACTGATTTACTGATTGATTGCATCTTCAACTTTTACTCTCATGTCCAATAGGAAAGAGTTTATTTAGAGCCCAGGCTCCAAACACTCAAATTAGAGCCCACCTAAAAAATTTCACTAGAAGAGGTTGTTTTGATGCTCAAATATTCTCAAATTTATCATCTCGACATCAAGATGCATGGACATGAGAAAAAAAATGGATTTCAAGTTTTGAAAATAGTGCATCTAACACATTTTTGGACAATCAATTTTCAAGATGAAAATATATTTTAAGATATGCTTGAGCTACACTATTTTTGAAGCTTTCAATTTTATAATTAAAGATGAAAATATATTTTAAAGCTATTACAATTTTAGTTTGATTATTTAGAGCCTCGGTTCTATACAAACCACACCCATTTTTTTATTATTATTATTTATCTCATATAAAAGCACTTATTACTTTATTCAAAATAATTTGCTAAGAGTCATTTTTTTTTTGCGAGAAAGCATATAAAAATAGTAGAAAAGCTAAATTTTAATAACTAACAAAAAAGAAAAAACAACTAACAACTAACAAAAAAAAAAACAATATTATCTAGAGTATATTAATTTTTTATAAGATATTTTATTCTATATAAAACTAGCTTTCAATTTAAATATGACTATCCCCATCCCCCAACTGCCAATTTATCCATTCTAGAGGGAGAGAGAACTGAAAACTGTAATTCCCATATTTTTCAGTAAACGGGGGGCGAACTATAAAAACATTGTTTTACTGTGCATGAAAATGATGAATAAACTCTCCTTTGTTCCTTTACGCGTTTTAGAGAGAGAGAGAGAGAGTGATGGGACTGCAGCTCCCTTTGTGTCTGCCACAAACTAACCCAACTTTGGATTTTCAAACTGCCTTCCCATCCTTATTCCTCACCCTTTCCCACCACAAACTTATTAAATAATCCATCACAATATAATAACATATCATTAAATTTTGGAGGTTGATAATATGATTGCCAATCTCCCTTTGACCAACCCCAATAGTTAGGCTTTCTTTCAAGAGAACAACTTTGTTGAAATATTTAAAATTATAGTGCTCTAACTGACATAAAACTCTTATAAATATACTGTTTTTGACAGAGAGAGAGAGAGAGAGAGAGAAAGAGACCATGTTGGAACTCTGGTCTATTTTTGTGTTTTTTCACATTAAAACAAGTCCATTATCTCATATGAAAAAAGTTTATATAGAGCCGAGGCTCTAAACAATCAAATTAGAGCCCACCTAAAAAATTTCACTAGAAGAGGTTGTTTTGATGCCCAAATATCGTCAAATTGATCATCTAGACATTAAGATGCATGGACATGAGAAAAAAAAATGAATTTCAAGTTTTCGAAATAGTGCATCTTGCAACGTATTTTTGTACCGTCAATTTACAAGATTTTCAAGTTTTTATAAATGTGCTCGACCTACACTATTTTTGAAGCTTTAAATTTTATAATTAGAGAAAAATATATTTTAAGGCCATCACAAAAATTTCCAGTAGTGAAGCCATATTTCTCGATACTATTTGAAAGTACGTTTTACTTTGATTGTTTAGAGCCTTGGCCCTATACAAACTGCACCCCACATTAAAAAAGGTCCATTATCTCACATTGGCTTCCAAATTTCCACAATTCTCCAAGGAAGGCCTCTCCCAAGTCTAATTTGGGTCTATATCTTACTATCATCTGGGTTTTCTACAAATATCCATAGCTCCCCAACTGATATCAAGAATGGACAGTTGGGGTAGACTTTAATGTGATCGGTCCTGTTTTCCAAACTGAGAAACAACATCCTAAGCTTTGTTTGCCCACATATGATGGTCGAGGAGTATAGTTATCAAGATCAGATCGAATCATTGGTAAAAAACCAATCAAACAAATATTTGATTGGCTTTAGCGGTCTGACAAGTTAGTTTTGACTCATTAGTAAGCTATAACAAAGATAGGTGAGTTTTTAATTATATTTTAATTTTTGTACTATTGTTACTATATTTTGTCTTTTCATTTTAAAGCTTGTTCAATTGGTTACAATGGGCTATCATGCTGATTTCACTTGACTGAACCCCTCACCGTAATACTATATGCGACTATTAGGAATCATTGGAAACTCATATGATAGGAGGGAAACTAAATCAGTTTACACCACTAACAAATTTCTATGACTTGTATGAATGTTAATACCACTAACAAATTTCCATGACTCGTATGAATGCTAATAAATTTCAAAAATTTTTCCCTTCATGGGCTAGTGCTCTCCCTTCTCCCTTTCAGATTAGTTTTCCAAATCTTAACAAAAAGGCGACAAGTGGGTCCAAGCAATCCATATTCACAAGCCCCAACCTTGAAAGCTCAAACTATTATCTAAACCAAGTGTTCACTACATGGATGGCTTGGATTGAAAGTAAGGAGTTCGTTTTAAAATTAAAAATGGAATCGTTATGGGTTGGTGCTCCAAGGATTCGCTTCATAATGTAATATTGAGTGGGGGAATAGAGATAAGGAGCAGGTATAGCGTGCTCCCTCAGGAGCACATTATGCATTTACTCCCAACGGTAAGAGAACTACTTATGAATATTTTCTCGATATAAAATCTTGCGGTCCACATTAGAAGCGCCACATGATTAGTTTCAAAATAAAAATCGATTTTACAACCTAAAATGTTAAACGATTTGTGCAATCTTTGGATGTTATTTTTCTTGGCACATAGTGTTTTTAGGTTAGTTGAGAGCTTACATTATTAAAAAAGATTGTCTACAAAGAGAATATTTACCTTTTGCATAACTACGTTCATAACTATTTTCACTCATTAGATTCAAATGGAATGGTTTGGGGAAGTCCGAAGATTTTATTTGGAACTTTATATCTAATCAATGATACGCTTACAATCACCCATTTTGAAATCTAACGAACAAGAATGATTGTGACATCCTTATACAAAATATAAATGGTCTCTTTGAAGATAACCCCTTATTAAACTGTGTTCCCAAAAAATACTCCTAAAGAGGGTTTCATTCCTTTATAAACATGTCAATAATGCATATGTTTTCTCGTATTTTTGTACGCAAGTTTTTCATTTGTGTGTGACACAACTCATAACTCATCTCGTCACCGTTGACTCAAGGGATGGACGACCATGGAGAGAGAGTGAGACTTATCACTAGGGTAATCTCATGCTCTAGTAGACCTTACTCAGCATAGTCGTCCATCATTGATTGGACAGTCATGATGTTCGTCACCTTTGATTTCATATGGTCGCATGCATCATACTATACACTCATGTTTGTACTGGAAAAATATTTATTTTGGCCTCAAAAGGATACTAACAACTCCTATGATATTTTATCAAAAACAATTGAGCACGTATGCTATGTTCGCTTGAGAGCATAATTTACTTCTACTCCCCCAAAGTCGGAAGACCTGCTTGGGAGGATTTTTTTCAATTTGAATATTTGAAAACCATTTAGGAATAACTAGATGATTATTTTAAAAAAAAAAAAATTTTGTGCTTTCTAATACTTAGATCTCCAGATTGGATGCTCTTTATTCAATCTCGAGACATTATTTTTTCAACTGCATAGAGGGTACAATTAGTTTTTAATTTAATTGAGGTTAATATATAGGTTTGAAGATGTTATATCCTCAAATTTTGGTTTTCTAAAATTAATTCTAAGTTAGGCTTTATCCGAGGGATTAAATAGACATTATACCCCTGCGAGAGTAGAATATCTTTTGGCAGACAATTAAAGAGCTCATTCCTTTGCTCAAATTCTATCATGTCAAATATGTTTAAAAGCTATTAATATTTTGCTGAAATCATGTAAGTACTTTGTATTTGTGCATGTGTCGGGGTTATTTTAAGGAAAATTTATCAAAATACATATAAGAGATAAAATGTTTAACATTATGCCCATTTGCAAGTATTCCAACTCAAAATGATGCGCTTTAATTGGTATTTTGAAATTAAATCAAAATATATGGCAAGGTGTTAAATCGTTTCTCTTATGCGTAATTTGATAAAATTTCCTTATTTTAATAATGATATTCATGGATTATCGTAATTTGACCGTGCGTCAAATCATTGAGAAGTTTAGACAAGTCAAAATTCGTTTGATAGCCCGTCAAATTTGTTGGACTAAAGCAGAAGGAAAAATATAAATAAGAATTTAAAAATTAAGATATTTTCAGAAGAAAAGGTTGTCCAACTTTATTAGACCAATTTAATCAGCTAAGACTAATCAAACATTGATTTTAACCAATTTTCATCCACTACCCAATTTGTGCCCTGAATTAGATTTGACGAGGCACCAGTTCCAATCTCGATTTTAGTAATTCCATTCAAAGGACTTTAGTAATTCCATCCAAAGATCCATGCCATCTCCCCCCATGCCATAAAAATGATACTTTTTGGGTAACTACTAGGGTAAATGGAATAGACTTATAGTAAAAGTTGCATGCTCTACATGATAACAAACCTATACCACTCATGCTATCATAAACCCTAAAGTTTCCTGTAGGAGTCTATTTTGCCGGGTTCCCCACCTAAACCAGAAGCAATTATAGACGCTATAACGAAATAGTGCGAAAAGAAGGCTCGGCTCCGAAAAAGTTTTTTAACTCTTATTCCTTCGTAATAATACTGAATTGAATGTATGTGCTTATCATAAACCTTAACTAAAGTCTTTTTAAGTTTTAACCCTTATTCTCTCCTAATAATACTTAATTAGATGTAGGTGTTTTCCTATGGTTTCCCGCAAACATCGGCATGTGAACCTCCCAAAGCAATGCCACATGTCCATTTCCCCCGGCCATGGTGAAGGGAAAATGACTTATATTCTCCAAAACAAACGAATCCTAATATTCAACCTCTAGATATATTCTTTCAAATAAGTTAATTAACTACTATTTATCAAATATTTTCTAAAGGGAAAAGTCATATAAGGTGTCAACCTTATACTGTATGAGTAAGGTGCACCTGAAAAACCCACTAGAGAAGGTTGTTTTTATGCCGAAAAACCCTCAAATCAATCATCTCGACCTCAAGATTTATAGACATGAAAAAATTGGATTTCTATTCCTAAAAATAGTTCATCTTCTAACACATTATCTGAACTGTCATTTTCAAGATTTTTAAGTATTTATAGATCTGCTTGGTCATCACCATTTTTGAAATTTTAAATTTCAAAATTGAGAGCAACAATAGATTTTCATATCATTTTGCGACATTGAAATTGCATTTTCAACATAGGTTTGAGGTACACCTAACTTCAATAGTATGAGGTTCACACCTTATACAAACCTTCCCCTTTTCTAAAAAAATAAAGTTCAATGTTTGGGGGCTAGGTTTTGGACTCAATTGAATGTGGTAAGCATGTTTACTCATGTCTCCCCCCTTTTATTAGAAGACAAAAGAAGGGGATTAATGAGATTCTTATACTTAGAAAATTCTCCACTCTTTAGGGCAAGAATTCTTGGATGGGTGCCTACTTTTTCACCACCTAAGCACATGGGGTGGCTTTGTTTTTATGTAGAAAAAAATGGCTTCTCACTAAAAATAAGTTGGGCATGTGATGGCCATTTCAAAGGTTTTGTCTTGACATGACACGTGTGGGTTATATGCTTGCTATAAGGAAGAAAAAAAAAATATATATATATATATATATTATGTTGTTTCCAGTTGAGAAGAGAGAATGATTGACAGAGGATAACCGTCCATGTTGGTAATTCAATTCAGTGCAGAAGATGACCCCTATCCATTTTTTTTCAAATAGATTAATAATTAGGTTTTTTGAAAGTAGTTTTTTTTAAAAAGTAAGTGATGTCAGTGAGAATAAAACCTACAATGCAATGACTTAGGTATGGGGTTGCTACCACTACAACTTCAACCCTTTCACCACTGTCCATGTCCATTATTGACCACCACGGCCCCGCCCTTTTTACCACTGTCCATGTCCATTATTTAATAAACAAATGGAGACCGAATTTAAGAGGAATGATTACAAATTGGACATCCATTTATTAAACTTTACCCAAAATGGAATTGTTATTTGAGAAAATAGGAGGTCGTACGTCTTGTAAATCTCTACATGGCTTAGACATTATTGGGAAATTTATCAATATATGCCCAACATTTGAACTATTTAATACCTAGGTGTCTTTTAATAAGTTTCAACACCTATTTTTGACCTATGATTTTATGGCTATTTGGAATTTGATCAAAAGAAAAATAGGAAATTTAAATTAGATAAAATATTGTAGGTCAAATATTAAATATTTCAAATTATAAGTGTAGTTCAGTATTTCGGTGCTTGGTTGGGATTAGGTACCCGGCCTGGATCCTAGCTAAGTTACTCTGATGAGTCCAAACGGACTTGCCGGAATAGTACCCATGATGAAAAATAAAAAAAATAAAAAAAAAAAAAGAAGAGAAAGAGAAACAATGTGCCCAGAGCAAAAGGCATGAGCACATGGCTAGAGGTTCCTATCTCTCTATCATGGCTAGAGGTTCCTATCTCTCTGTCAAGGTTCGTCAAGGGGTTGGAGGAGTTGGGCACATGGAGAGAGAAGAGTTCAACACCTTGCCAGAAATCCCTCTCTTACTAGAATGTTCTCTCTCCCTCTCTCTGGATCTTACCATAATAGAACATTTTTTCTCTCTATATCTCACTAGAACAGCTCTAAACTTTTTTTTCTCTCTCTCTATCTATATATGTATGAGCGGGATATTGACCAGATCATTTTCATATATATATGAAAAAAGATTTCCTAAACTACTAACTATGTAGAAATGTGGGCTTCTTAATAAATCTATTTTTAAGATGGATTTTACGACTTATTTTTTAAGGACATGTAATCTGTAACTTGGAGATCAGAAATATGAAAAAGTAAATAAATTTTAAAAACTGTAAATAACAATTTTAGTAGGAATACATTTAAACAGTTAGTTTTCATTGTTTTTAGATGGAATACAACTTACATCTATCTTTAAGATAGATGCTTTACACTTTCTCTGGACCGTATATGTAGAAATGCGATCCAGCGCGCATATATATAATGGGATTGTCTATAAAAAGACCATTTATATTTTGCATATGGAGGCCACAATATATCGATAAACCCTTAGTGCAAGATACTTAAAAAAAACATACCCATTGCCCTGAGTAAAGTATAGTTTTCAATTGACTTAGCTTCACTAAATTGTGGAGAGTTCATATCGTCAGTACTCCTGAGGACCTACAGCAGTTAGAAATATTGTTTGCAAGAGACTAAGAGTCCCTTTGGCTTCTTGAAATTTCCAAGGAGAGACATGATTAAGGGTTTGTGGGGGAGAGAGGGCATGGGGTTGTAGAAGAGAGGGATGATTGGGGTGAAGAAAATTCATTTTTTTTTTTTATTTAGTTGGACGATCCTTTTCCCAAAAGGGTATTGTTTGTATAAGGCTGAGGCCTTAAACAATCAAAATAAGGTACATCTTCAAATTGTCAAAAGATACTTTTTAGTACTGAAAATCTTTGTCATGGTCTGAAAATTTACTTTTATTTTTATCTCTAATTATAACATTTAAGTTTCAAAAATAGTATAGATTGAGTAGATTTATGAACACTTAAAAATCCGTCCAAAAAATGCATTGCAAGATGCACTATTTCCAAGAATTGAAATCTATTTTTTCTCGTGCCCATACATCTTGAGGTCTAGATAAACGATTTGAGGATTTTTGGGCATCGAAACAACCCCTTGTGGTGAATTTTTGAAGTGCGTCTTAATTTGATTATTTAGGGCCTCACCCTTATATAAATTTTTTCCTTCCCAAAAATGAGGTATAATCAATGGTAGGAATATATTTCCCCTAGTTTGGGCATCAATCATAGTAGATACCTCATTTCCATAGAAGAACATCCTGGAACTTAATTTTCAGGCCCGAATGCATTTGATTTCTAATTTCAGTAATACAATCCTTGAGTACCCATAGACACTTTGTTAATTACACCCACCATAGAATAAAGATAGGTAGAACACCTCTATTTTCTTGCTCAATTGTGTAGCTATTTCATCATCGTCAAAGCTTTTTCCCAATTAATTGAGCTCGACTATATGAATTTTAATCCATCAATATGCTTTATTAAGGGCTATATTCTTAGTGATACTACAAATCCCAGCATCTTTTCTTACTACTTTCAACCATATCATTTTGACAGCTATTTATAATGGTGTAAATGAGTATATATTCAAGAGTTACATAAATGGGAAAGAATCTATTGGTCTAGTTTGTGCTTTGAATGGACTAAATAGCCATAGGAAAGATATGGTCATAAGTGTCATCACCATTGTATCAACAAGTGGACGGTAATAGATGTCATTATGGTGTCATTAATAGTTGAATAAAGAAATTGAATCTACCAAAATTGTTGGCAGAAGAAGGTCACAAGGGAGAGTTGAATAAAGCTCCTTACTACCCAGGCAAAAGCACTTATTTGCAGACGAAAATCTAAAAAAAAAAGAAAGAAGATAAGTACAAACGGAAGTATATGACATGGACAAAAATGAAACTACAAAACAAAAATTAAAGGGAAATGGTTTGATGCAACACTATCAAAATAAGTAAGGCCTTGCTTTATAATTTATCTAAAACTGCAGTTCTCAGTATTTGAAAAACCTTTACATCCATCATCACAGCCTGAACATTATGGTTGTAAAAAAACAAAAAAATGGATTTCAACTTCTAGCAAAGTGTATATTATAACAAATTATCTAGACCGTCTATTTCGTCTTATAAATAAGTGTTCACAGATTCGCAAGATCTGTATATGTTTTTGAGGTTTAAATATTATTGTCAGTGTTTGAATTGGAATTAGTTTTAAAGCCATCATGGAAATTTCCAGTGCCAAAAGTGCTCTTTGGGTGAGGATTTGAGGTGACGTTTTATTTTGTTTTCATAAAACTTAGGTTTTATAGAAACTTCACCCAAATTAAATACATATAAGGCCTAAGAATGAGAAGAATGTTTAATGGTCGAGTCTTGTATGTGTCATATACAAGGTGTCAATTTTAAATTATGAAAATGAGACATCTTTAAATTTTTTTCACCTTCGATTATGAAATTTAAAGCCTTAAAATTGCTTATTATAAGATGCATTATTTTAGAACTTAAAATATTTTTTCTATGGGACTTGAAGTATTCTTTATTTTCATATCCATCTATCTATAAATCAAGACGATCAATTACAACGTTTCCCAAGGTCCAAACAACCTTTTCGTCTAGGTTTTTAAGATCCACCTTTGGAACCTTGTGCATGTTGTAAAATCATGATAAGCCAATCACCCCTTTTGAGCAAATCGGGATATCTCAAGTCCTACTAGATATAGTGAGTACTACACCACAATGATTTTAACACTCAAATAACAAGTTCAAGATGTAATAACAAGTGCAATATAATTGTGAAAAATATAAAAACAATAAAACAAACAATATGAAAAATCATCAAAGCACAACACAAATAAAAGTAGAGGGACACATGCATATACATAGTTCATCCAAGATGGGTTACGTCCATGGGCAACACGACAAAGATGTATTTACTATCAAGAGGAAAAAATTACAAGATTGGGTTTATGTAGAGTTACTTCATACAATGTCAATAAAAGCTCAAATAAAAGAACTTCTTATCATAAAACCACCTACAATTGACTCATTTTTTCGACTCACGGATGCCACCAAGAAATGACGATAAAAACGGCCCAAGATATGCCCCAAATGGTGGTGCTAGGGTTTTGTTGCAAAACCCTTCATTTTCATCCCAAGCTCTCTCTCTACAAGTGGCTTTTTTCCCTCACTCACCCACACATTTCTCTCTCTATCAAAACCTTTTTAAAAGCCTCCACTAAAAAAGTTTATTTTTAGTGGCAAAAATACCATTTAATAAGAGAAAGAATACGATAGGGCTATAAGGTGTGATAAGTTTTTCGCTTCTCTAAATAAGACAGTCTAGTGGTTAGGCCGGTCCCATTTCTTGCCGGGTTTGGGCCAAAAACTAAGGCCAGAGCTGGTCAAATCCCATCCGACTTGGTTGGCCTGCTGAATTTTTGAGCCCGGTCAGGCGTGCCTGGACTCAGCCTTGAAAAATTATCCCTACATTTATATAAGGCCTGCAGGCCCGGTCCTCTTTTTTGAATTGGGACCTTGAATTCAGACCGTGGTGCCCGAAGCCTTCTATTCGGGCCAAGATCGAGCATGGACCTGGCTTACATGGTTTTCGGTTTACAAACTTGGAAAAAAGACCAAGTTTTTTGCTCAAATGCATAGAATTTTGCAAAAAAATTTCTCAATAATAAAAAAAAAAATTGAGCTTAAAGAACCGGATTGGAAAGCCGAAGATGAGATAGGAGGATAAGTTGTTATTTGTCTTTCTTTGATCTTCTTTTACATCTGACTTCACACGTGTCGCATAGTCTTACTAAAAAAAGGCACGTAAAGACGTATGTGGCAAGAGTAGTTTGGTGATGAGCGAGCCCTTTAAATGCTGGTCTCCCTTCTAATAGAAAGGCCCAGGCCCAGGCCCAGGCGAAGGCAGAAGGTGTGAAGGATTAGAGAGAGAAACAAGTGAGAGAAAATGAGTGGTAAAGGAGAAGCAGCGGGTTGTAACCAGACGTGCGGGTGCCCATATCCATGCCCTGCTCCTCATTCCTGCAGGTTCCTCTTTTCTTTCTTTCATTATTTTAGGAATGACAAAATATCCGACCGAACCCAGGATCGAACCGGTAGATCCGACTTAGATTTGGGTATGGATCTAAATTTTAGATTTGAAAGGTCAGGTTTGGGTTTAAAACTTAAACTTGAATATTATTTGGGGTTGGGTCTGGGTCCGACCCGACCCCGGACATAACTTGTATGTGTATATTTATAAATGTTGTTTACACGTTTGGTTTTTAAGAACTTTTAGTTATTAAAGAAATAGGAAGTGCTACTTACTACGTAAAACACAGTGAGGAATGTGGGCGTCAAACTTATCTAACCTACCACATGAAACACCTACTTGTATTCATTTTTTTAAAAAAATAAGTTTACATAAGGTTTGCAACTTTAAAATGTAGAACTACATATACACCTCAAAAATCTTTTGAAAATGATGGTTTTTGTTTTAATAAAAGGTTGTTTTAATGTTGAAAAAACCCGATATATGAATATGAAAAAAAAAAAAAAGATTTTTAAGTTTAAAAAATAGTGCATCTTACAATTTTTTATTTATTAAAAAAAAAAAAAAAAAAGAAAAAAAAAAGAAAAGAAAGCTCACATATGGTGGCAACGCACCCAACCACAATTCAAGTCCTGAAGTGTAGACCCGACCTTGGGTCCAGGTACGGGTCTTGACCTGTTGTCGCCCTTGCATTATCCGTTTCCAAGATAAACTTCTTCCTTTTCCTTATTTTTTTTCTCTCATTTATGAGTTCTTATTGTGTGTTTTGTTTATTTTTTGTTCCTTCTTTGTTTATTTTATTTATAGTTTATGGTTTGCGATACTTATGGCTCGTATTAGGAGCTGTCAACTATTTGATCATGGCCGTTATGAACATCGGACCTAGTATAACGGCCGTTGTTTCTGTTTTTGTAGGTGTGCTACTAGAATCAGAACAATTCCGATTCAACACGTGTACTGCAAGTGCGGGGACCACTGTGGGTGCAACCCTTGCGAGTGCGCGAAAACAGAGGTCTCTGGCACGGATGAACTTACGTGCACGTGTGGTCCCGGTTGCACGTGCGAGTCAGAGACATGTCGTCATACGGCCTGAACGTGTGATGTTTCACACGTGTCACGGGGAACCAAATTAAGTATGAGGTTGCTTTGTTGTCCTTAGTGTTATCTCGTTTCTCTCCTCTCCGTGGGAAAGCTTTGAGATAGTTTGGTTTTCTACAGTATGTAGACTGTCTGTGGACTGCAGACGGATATATGTAAAGTCTAGTCTCTATGTAAATTTAAGTGTTTTTAGTTCGTTTTATTATGTGGGCCTTCCCCAATCTCCCTTTGCTCTCTTTCCCCGATTCCCCCTTACTCTTTAGAAGGGAATCGGAACCGGCCAGTCTCTTAAAAGGGAACCGAACCGGCCAGTTCAAACGGTAAAATGACGTAAAACTTTGATTTATATGTTCCATCCACTGATTTGGAATGCCGAGTTATTGATCCGTATTGAGTTTTTAACTGGTTCGTTGGTTTTCACACTCTATGCCGGTTCATTATTTTTTTGTTGCACAATAAAATGTTGATCTGGACAGACTATTTTATGATCCAGACCTGGGTGCTTGACCCAAGTCATGAATCCGTTTTTATATTTGCTTAGAGTTGTGCACGGGAAACCGCACCCAGAATTTAGGGATTAAAATTATTAGAACAAAAATCTTAAAAAGAGTACAAAATCAGACGTCAGACGTGTATGTGATTTTGCGGGTCTCTCTCTCGGTTCTTACCCTGCCTCTTACGCTCTCTGTGGTCCCGAGTTTTTGTTTTTATTTTTATTTTATTTTTGAGTCTTCTCATATCATGTACACACACATTTATCACACACTGAAAGGATAAGGTGGTTTATCATAATGCTATATGAACTAGGACTCCCTCACGTCTAACATAGGATCATCAAGACTTTAATTTAGGTTATCCCTCATTCTTATCATAACATACTTTCTACTAACTCCTAAAAATAATTCCAATGATTTATTATTTGGAAGTTAGTCCATAGGTGATTTTGTGTGGCTTTTGCCCTTCCTCCTGCCAGTACCCCAACTAGCGGTGGTAATGGGTTGGGTCTGGTGGGACCCGGATCCGGTATTGAAAAGTATTCGGGTCCGGGTTTAATAACCCGGTCAAGACTTTTTGGGTCCAAAATTTGGAGCCATACTCGAACGCGAGTTCAGGTTTACCTTTCGAGTCTCAGGTCTGGTTGGGTCCATTGTCACTTTTAACCCCAACTGCTTATCGGCCCCATTTAATGGTAAATCTGCTTGTTTGAACTAATATTAAAAATTTTGATTTGAGTGTGAAAGTGTGATTCTGGTTTACCTGGTTCGACTAGTTAATCACCTGGGTTGGTTAGGTTGACTCTTGAGAAAATAAAAATGAAAACTTGAAGGGGTTTAGCCCACCTTCTGATACTGGACTGGGTTGGGTGATTTAGAGTCAGATTTACGGTTTTTGGGACTATTGGTTTGGGTAATTAAGCTCGCCGGGATGTTCAACCAAAATAATATCTATTCTCATCCAATAATGCCAATGGAGGTGGCATGCATAAAGTGTGGTTTGTATAGTGGGTGTGGTTTTTATTGGATGCTCACAATAATGATCAGAATTAGTGAGCGACAACCTTGCAAAAACGTGTTGTGAATTCAATGCTCACAATCGCAATTCCTTCAAAAACCAAATAATCTTACAAACATTGGACCAGAAAACATTTCGATAGAAAAGTACCCACAACACCAAGAAACAATGCCACACTTGCAAACCAAGAGCTAATAAACAATTTGCATACCAAAAGCCCTTGCAAAGAAAATGACAGCCAATGAAAGGCATCTTAAAGAGAGGGAGAAAGACCCACATCCACCTTCAACAACCTTCTTGATCTAACCTGGAAAGGGTGCTTGCGGATAAGGAGCTCAGTGCCCTTTTCTGAGAGCACCAATCCCAGGGCAATCATGGTAGCCACAAAGGACCACACTCACCACGCGAGAAGATACCCAAAACGACAAAAGAAAAATAGGTCCCATAATCACCGGTCAGCAATAGATCACTAGTGCCCAAAACGACAAAAGAAAAATAGGTCTCATTCATAGGGATTATTTAGAGATACAATTTTTATTTTTAGAAACACATCTCATTACAAGTTTAATCCTACGAAATAGAAAAACTCAATATCTTGCTGTTATAACTGTCAACCGAACATCTTAGAATCCTACTATCAAAATAGCAAATTATGAAATTAAAAATAATAATAATCAAAATTAGGAAAAAAATGATCAACATGAAAAATCAAGAAAAAACTAGGATGTTAATCAACTAAGGGATAACATTGAATGCACATTTGATAAAAAAACGAGTGTTGATGCACAAGTTTTCCATTTAATTGCATAATAAAAAGATTAGTTTTTATAACTCAGATTGGGAGCATCGTTAAACATGTTATTAAGTTATTGACATGTTTTCCTTTCAAAAAGTGTCCGCGAAAGTGGATTAAATTGTGTGATCCAGATCGGAACTAGTGAGTGGTTGATCAAATCGACTGATCTGGATGACTGATTCGGATTGGAAGCAGTGGGTGGGTGATACGGTTCTCAAGAAACTTGGAATTGCTCGATCCTTGTTTTGCAGCAAAACATCGAAGGGTTAAATGCCATTACAAAATCATGAACCGGGTACAAAATCACTCTGGTGGTCAAAAACCAAAATAACGGAGGGGAAAAGATCGAATTCGTTGATTTTGTTGTTCAATTTTTAATAAATGCTTAAAAGTTGCCAATAGCCGTTGAAAATCTCAATTTTCTTACTAGGTTTCTAATCCTGAATAGGGGCAGCAACTTTGAAATCTACTTTTAAATTAAAAATTAAATTTCTGAAATACGGACGACATGTTTTTAATATTGGCAAAATCTTTATTGATTTTCATAGCACTATACCACTACTTGAAAGAAAAGTATACAATGTGACTATTTATCTTTAATACAAGGTGATCATAATTCATCTTGATCATTGAATGTCAAATTGGATGGCTACATTTATTCCAATGAACAAGCTTCAAAATAAAAATTTTCGAATTTTGTGATACACATAAGCTATCAGATTTCAGAACATATGGTTATAAATAATTGTGACTTCCTTTTATCAAATGTAAATGGTCTATATTTAGAAAAATATCTTCTGCAATATTTTTTATTCAAAGCTCTCTATTGAGCATTTTTTAACACTTTATTATATTTACCATCCCACATTATTGAAAATAGAACTTTGAAGGGAAAAATATCCTATTATCCCCTATTTTTAACTTCTATATCCTATGAGGCTCAATAATTGAAAATATTATTTGTAAGCAAAATGACTCTATCTTTTCTATCTTTCAACCCCCTAAACCCATTTGATCATGTATGATTGACCTCAACAACTTATGAATTGACTCTATCTCTCTCTCACATCATCATTTTTTTTCAAACTCTATATCTCTCTCTCACATCATCCTCTCTCTCTCTCTCTAAATCTCTCTCTTACTTACTACTACTACTACTACTACTCTCTACTACTACTACTACTTCTCTCTCTAACTACTACTACTACTCTACTCTACTACTAGTAACGTAAGTATTACGTTAGTACGTAGTTACGTTTAGTT